>CABFOV010002236.1:63542-89957 GCA_902141375.1 Timema poppense
GGGGGGGGGTTCCTAAATGGTTTTCCACTCTCCCTCCACGCAAATTTTGGTTCACTTCCTCTAATTAAACCTCCCCAAATCCTAATCCATTAGAGTAATTAGTATTTAAAGCGTATAACCCGAACGGGTAGTAAGATGTGGTGCTAAATATTATTAATATTATTAAGATAGTAATTCAGATTTTTTAAAAGACAATATCATTCACATTTTTGTTATTTCAAAAATTATTAATACAAATAAAATTCTAGTTAAACATGACGTTAAATTTAATACTAATTCATTTTAATAACAATTTAATTATTTTAATGAAACTATGAATAACCATAAATTAGGTTTAGAATTTTGAAAAGTTACGATAACCTCAAATCATGTGATCATCACTTCTGGTAGTATATGTTTTGAGGAAATAAATAACTCAAGTAATAATCAACTTTTATTAATTTGTCTATGTTAAGAAAATACTATTTAAATTTAATAAATGAATCGTGTTTAAAATCAGATTTTCTGCAATTGAACAAAAATGTTTTGATTCAAACTCCTTCTAGAAACTCATATCATGAACAGATTGTATAAACTACTTCATTTTGAAATTTTTATCAACACTAGCAAATAAATTTTTTAAATATTTAAATTTATTTTTGTACTATAATCTAGCGTCAAAAAATGGATTAAAAAAATAGTTTTGATCCAATAATCACATGCGATTAGTTCTTGTTAAGTGGTAACAGAGTTTTGTTGTGGTTAAAAAAAAATTAATACGATACTTTATAATAAAGAGTATAAAAATTAATACACTATCCAAACGCTTTGAAGTTAGTCAAATTTCCTTACGTTTTTTTGAAAACAAAAACAAAAACAAAAAACAAACAACAACCTTGAATACATTTCAATTAAGTTGAAAGAGAATGATTATTTAAAATATTACTCTCTTACTATTTGAAAAGTGTACAGAAAATATTGTGATAGAACTAATATTTTTGTCTATATATTTTTTTAAGTGAACTTTATTTAATTTTGTTGAGTTGTAGGAAATATCTCAATTCTATAGCTCCAATAATTGACGATTAAATACAATACGATCGAAAGGGTTTCAATACAACAGAAATATATATACAAAAATCTGACTACATTTTGTTGCTCACCACCTATTAGAATGTAATAAATTTATCCCCTTGAATAGTAGTTGGATTCCCCTATAGAGCGCAGCGCTACTGTGCGCATATCCTGCCACCTATCGTGGTTTTGCGGTACTACGCACGCCTGTGTTAGAGAAAATACGTCAGTCTATCTCGGGCTGGGCGAGACTACGCCTGGAAGATGTTTCGGATAATTTATTGTGCCTCGTGTTGGTTTTATTTCAACTTCGCTTGGCTTAATAATGGTTAATTGCATGCACAAGTGTGATAACGTATTGCTCGAAAGTGCTAATGTGTCGGATTCTACACAACAATGTTCCAGTGCTAACAAGTGTTATTGATAATATACTAAAGTAGGATTTAGAATTAGCTTAATATCTTTTTGTTACCTTTACGACATTCGTGTATTGTGATTCCATATTGTCGCAAGTTTATTTTACAGAATTGCTTTAAGAGCTTACCAAATTATTTTTAAACGATACAAAGTAACACAAGGATATTGTTTGTATGGAAATTGATGTTTTTTAAAATGATTATATCAAATTACAAATACTTATAGGTACGGTTTACATAAACATCGTTATGTTAACGTTCTGTCGCAATTTTATCGGGTCATTTGACAAAGTGAACGTGCGAGAGCCAAGCTATTGTTGCACGACAAACCTAATGATTTCTCAATACGCGTCAGTTAAAGTTCGCGAGTAATAAATGTGTTTTAAGTTCTCAATAGCTCAGCTCCATCTTTCCACGCCTGCCATCGCCGATGCAGGCCGAAGCCAACCCCGTGCCATGTAGTGCCTGCTTTGCGGCGTCCGTGCTGGCGCTATTGGCCTTGATCGCGGGTCTGTCGGACGCCACGGCCGTCGGTTCTCCAGTCCCCGGCGTCACCTCTTCTTCTTCTTCTTCCTCCTCCTCCTCTTCCACTTCCTCGGCGTCGGCGGGATCGCCCTCAGCCTCCGGGACGTTGAGCTCTCGAACTGTGCGGACTAAATACGGTGCCATCAGCGGCGTCATCGTTACGTTCGACAGCCGTCATTTGGAGCCCGTGGAAGCGTTCCGGGGAGGTTCCGTACGCTTCCCCGCCGACGGGAAATCTGCGCTTCATGCCCCCTGTGACCGGGGCGATGTGGTCGGGGGTGAGGATGTCGGACCGTTTTGGCCCGGTGTGCCCTCAACGGCTTCCCGATATCTCCAACGAGACGCTGGCCTTGAGGAGGATGCCTAAAGGGAGACTGGAGTACCTCAAGAAACTGTTGCCGTACCTCAACAATCAGAGCGAGGATTGCTTGTACCTTAACATCTACGCTCCAGCCCAAGGTCAGGATAATTACATTCCGTAATTACTTTTATTTATTTATATATAATTTGCCTGAAAAAATACCACATTATTTAATTTATTAAAGTGTTTCTAAGATGAAATCGTAATTTCTTAGAAAACTGAACACTATCAATTATGGTTTTACATTATTCATCACAGCAATTTGAATGTAAACCTCCCATTTTACCTGCGCTTGGAATAAAATAAACGGTAGACATTTTGTTTACTCTATTAAAAAAAAAGTTTCATTTTTCTCGGTGTATCAAATAAAAGTTTCTTACTTTTCTATACTCTATTTATATTAATAAATTTAGTGTATATTTTTCCAACACGTTATTTTTACTTTTTAATCGATTAAAATATTAAAACTTATTTTTCGACTGAAGTTTATAGAAAGAAATTAGGTTACGTAACTGGTCTTGGAAGTATTCCGACACTTAAGAACCTTGCTTATAATGGATTCTTCGGCACCTTTGTGGGTTAAGTCGTTACCTCCAGCATGAATGCTTAATGATCCACCATTAACGTACCCTTGAAGTCGCTAGCGATGTTAGATAAATTGGTTGTTTGCGATTTTAGTGGTGGCGGCTCGTGGAAAGCTTTCAGAATATAACGTGCGTCAAAACTGCCCACCCACTCAACTACTCGGTCCCCATTTGACCAACCATATGCTGTGGTTTACAATAAACAAGTCGACTAGTACTGAAAGAGCACAGGTCGAATATTATTTTGTGTACATGTTTTGTAGCATGTAAGAAACACTTAGGGCCAGTTTCATAGTCAAATTTAGTACGCCTCAAGTGCGGCGCTACACTAAATACAAGACGACACCTACCTAAACCAGAATGGAATGGGCCGTTCTCGCATAGTAAACTGGCCCATTCCATTCTGGTTTAGGTAGGTGTAGTCATGTACTTAGTGTAGCGCCGCACTTGAGGCGTACTAAATTTGACTATGAAACTGGCCCTTAAGGTGGGTGCATCAAAAGTGCCATATGGCCCCATATGGTAACACCTAACCTAATCTAATTTATTTTTATTTTAGCGCTGCGTCTTACTACCCGTTCAGGTTATACGCTTAAGTACTAATTACACTAATGGGTTAGGAATTGGGAAGGTTGAAGTTAGAGGAAGTGAACCCGCATTTGCGTGGAGGGAGAGAGAGTGGAAAACCACTAATGAAAAACTACCCCCAGTTCACCCGACCTAGTTTCAACCCTCAATGTCCCCGTCCTCAGCAGTCTAGCTCAACATGAAACTAGCGCGTTAGCTAACTACGTCACCGAAGCGGGTACTAATCTAATTAATGTCAATAGTAATAGGAATATTCCCTGTAATTTATTATTTTATTTTGAATTATTGTGAAGAGTAATGGAGATGTTTACTATAAATATTTGCCATTTTGCCGTTTTATTAAGTTTTCTCTAATCTTTTGATACTATGTTTTCTCCCTCTTATGCCCTCTCGACGCTATCATGTTTTTATCGGTTACATTTTAATCTCGATTTATCAATTATAGATTATTTTAAAATATTCTATTTATTTATACACCGTGCTATAAAGTGGGTGAACAAACCCATAAAAAGTATGTGTGTATATATATATATATATATATATTAAAAAAACATAAACAAAATAACACAAACCCGCTTCGATGACCACATGATCTAACGCGCTACTCTCGCAGAAGACTAGACTGGTAATGACGGGAAGATCAAAGTCAGAATCACGGTTGGGTGTACAGCTTTTTTCCAAAATGGATTTCCACTCTCCCTCCAAGAAAATGTGGTAACACTTCCTTTAAATATAACCTTCTTAATTCATAGAGCCATAAGCGTAATTAATACATAAGAGTAATAAACCTGAACGGGTAGTAAGACGCAAAATAAAAAAATATCCGTACATCCCGAACGAGTACTAAAACGTCGTGTGGAAATACGCCCACATTAGCGTTGAGAGAGGGTGGGAAAACCAATGACCTGCACCTTCTATGCATCCGGCTAAAATTCTAACCTCCCCAACTCCTGGTCACAGGCAATCTACCGATCATTGGTGCGACTGACGCCTTAGACTGCGTGATAACATGTGAGGATACAATAACTTCACCTGATAACTTTTTTAAATTAAACGTGCAACTAATAATATATGGTCAATAGGTGCAGTTTTAACCAAAGTATGAAAACACTCCTTCACTCCCAAAATTAAATGATTTTCTCCTGATTCATTCTTATTAACTTACTTGCTCACACAGGGCCAATACCCACACGTATTTATTTGCTGTTTAGTGTGATTGGTCTAGTGCAGTGATTACTAAACTTACTCCAGTCACGTACCCCTTTAGGGGCCATGGCCTTACCAAACTACCCCTCCTAGCTCTTTATAAAAAAGAAAGCGTCCCTAAAAATATTTTCTCTTTGTATTAAAATTAAAAATACTTAAGCCGTGACAAAGAGAAATAAAAATTTAGGCCTATTATAAACATCCCTGACATTACGTCAAAATCTGCATTAATTAATTAAACTTTATGTCATAAAACGGGTGACCTGGCGGTCAAGGGGTAAGGTGTCAGACTTCTGTTCTGAGGGTCCGGGGTTCAATCCTCGGTCCCGGCACAGATTTATTTGATTACCAAACCCTTCCTTCACCTCTGACAAGACATCTTGTGAATGTGGGGAATGCCAGGCCTCCACCGTGGTTCGGATTCCACGTTAAACTGTGGGTCCTCCATTACATCTCACAATCACCCTACCATTACACATTAGCGTAAGTGCGTACAACCCGAACGGGTAGTAAGACGTGGTGCTAATAATAATAATAACTACTACTGCAGTCCACTGGTCTAATAAATATTTAGTCGGAAGACTACACTTTTACAGCACGCAGTCCCATTAAACTTCACCCTATCTGACTACATTCTACACGGGTCGGCGAATATTATCCTTCCCAGCGTCAAGTTTTAAGAGGTCTAGCTAGTTGTACTACAGAGTGTACATGGATTCGCCGGCGAGTTTCGGACGGGATCCACATGAATGGAAATAGGGTTGTCCGATTTGACGTGAAATTCAAACCACATACGAGTAAGTTAGAATATATCCCCCCCCCTCCTACTGGTTCGCGATATCATTTTATTGACAGAGGGAAGCGAGGTTATGTTTTAACTTTAGCATACCATACTTGGTGGCGTAGTTGGCTAACGCGCTAGTTTCGTGTTAAGCTAGACTGCAGAGGACGAGGAGACCGAGGTTCTAATCTCGGTCGGGTGAACTTGGGATGTTTTTTTAAAAATGGTTTTCCACTCTTCCTCCACATATATGTGGGTTCACTTTTTCTAAATTTAATATTCTCAATTCCTAACCCATGAGCGTAATTATTACTTCTGAACGGGTACTTAAGCATTTAGCATCTCGTCTGTTTGTCTGTCCGGATATTTTTTACGCGATAGTAGACCAATTTTAACGAAATTTATCAGGGTAATCCTTAAAACTTGAGCCGAACAATATATTTGCAGGTTTTTCAATCTGCTGTTTCAATATGGCGGCCTATTAAAAAGTCTTTCGATAAAATAGTCATCTTTAAGTGATTTGAATCTAACGCGCTAAGCAATCGATCAAATACTTAGGACATATTTAAAAAAAACTGACATGTATAGTGAGACCACTTGAAGAGCGGTTTTTCACTATAATTGTTGTAGTATCGCGTCTTACTACCCGTTCGGTTTATACGCTTTAAGTACTAATTACTCTAATGGACTAGGGATTTGGAAGGTTGAATTAGAGGAAGCGAACCCGCATTTGCGTGGAGGGAGAGTGGAAAACCATTTAGGGAAAAAAACCTCAGTTCACCCGACCGAGATTCGAACCTCGAATATCCCCGTCCTCAGCAGTCGAGCTCAACACGACTAGCGCGTTAGCCAACTGCGCAACCGAGGCGGGTTTCACTATAATTATAATCCGCTATTGAATATATTATTAATCTGTATTCTTTTTTTACTTTGTCAGCGATGGAAAATATCAACTTCAAATACAAAACGGAAGTCGAAGATGTTTCAACTTTAAATAATTCAAACATAAATCTTAAAATTTGAAGCAACAATAACATGATGACCTTAGCATTTTCTGAATGGAGGGAACTAGATCTATTCTTCATAGAACTTAGTTTTTGTAGCACCGCGTTTTACTACATGTTCGGGTTATGCGATTATGTACTAATTACGCCAACAGATTAGGGATGAGGAAAATTGAATTTAGAAGAAATGTACCCGTATTTGAGTAGAGAAAAGAGTGGGAAACCATTTAGGAAAAAAACATTCGACCGGAATCGAACCAAATTCTTCCCATCATCTGCAGTTTATCCTATTGGGAGAGTAGCGCCTTAGACCATGCGACCACAGAAGCGTCTCATCCCTAATAATCATACGCTCTGGTGGCCACGTGGTCGAACGCGCCATTCTCGCAGTAGACTAGACCACCGATGACAGAGAAATCGTGGTTCGATTCCGATCGGGTGTACTGAGGGAGGTTTTAACAAAGTGATTTCCACTCTTCCTTCCACGGAAATGCGGGTACACTTCCTCTAAATATATCCTTCAAAATCCCCAAAATCATTTGGCGTAATTAGTACATTGGTAAAGGTATAACCCGAACGGAACGCGGTGATAATATATATATATAATCTTAGAACGTCCCGAAGCTTGCAAAACCGACAAATCATACAAGAGTCTAATGACGCTATGTCGGCGTGTAAGCCCGAAGTTGGTTTTCCAAAACTGCCCTCGAGCCAAATAGTAAAATGGCATTGTTTCTAATTAGATGAAAGGAAACGCGCACATGCGTGTATATTCCCGTAGGCTATTTATAGAAGAGTGCCTGGCAACTAGGGTCACCTATCACCCACATCTACTTGTTGATAAGGTTGACTTGGCTTGGACAGTAAACAAAGTAATGTTTGTTCAAGCTGAACTTTCTCTTTGTGGCGATTGAATCGCAGGGTTTGGATGGACAAGAGATGGTTATTTTAAGTAAATTAATTACTTTTTTTAAAAAAAAGGTCTTGTGTTTGATATCCAATGAGAGATATATTTATATAATTTAGTATTTAATATGCACTTTATGAACGCACTGGTAGTTTGAATATAAAAAATATGAGTTTTTTTAGACAATTGAGTATCAGCACACGACTTACAAACCAACATAATCCCATAATATAATGAATGAAAAACAGTCCTTCGTACGCTAGCTTATCACAGTGGTATTGGATACCCCCGATAATTTCGATATTATATAGTTTTCGACAATTCAGGTAATTGAAACCTAAGCCTTCTAAGAACAGTGGGAATGAATTAAGATATTAAAAAAGTTTATTTCACCATATAACTTACAAACCAACCTAGAACAGTATGCATAGTAAAAACATCCGGCCTTAGCGCCTAGAATATATATTAACTACAAGATAGGTGACTTGGTGGTCTAAGGGTTAGGTGTCGGACTTCTGTTCTAGGTGTCCGGGGTTCAATCCTCGGTCCCGGCACAGATTCATCTGATTATCAAACCCGTCCTTCCCCTCTGAAAAGACGTGTATTAATCACAGCTTGTGAATGTGGGGAACGCCAGGCCTCCACCGTGGTTCGGATCCCACGTTAAACTGTAGCTCCTCCATTACATGTCTAGTTAAGACGTGGTGCTAAAAAAAACCGTAACATTGACAGCATAACGATACGAAACGATTGGGTTTGATGTTTGACAGAGCACAACGAAAATCGCTTTCACTTTCAAACTGACAACGCTGTTTAGTTGTTGTTTTTATGAGATTCGGAGTTGAAAATTCGGTGCTGTTGCACGTGTGTGCAATGGTAGCTAAGGTGGGAGGTTAGATGGGGGAATTTGGGGAGCCAATCCGAGGCTTGAAAATAAACAAGCGCATGCTCACGAGCGTCATACTTTTTGGTTAGTCACATAATAGATACAGTAGACCCATGGCTTCTTTGGTGCTGATTGACAGCTCACAGCTGACTTCTGACAGTCAACACTTAGGTATATACACCTACATTTTGACTGTAAGAAGTGACATCTGCTAAACACATGTTTTTTGCAGATCACATGGTTCGGCGTAGGGATACATAATTTGGTCTGGTAACTTTTCAAAGCCATCAGCTGTCAGTCAGCACTAAAGAAGCCATGGGGCTACTGTATTATTATTATTATTATTATTAGCACCGCGTCTTACTACCCGTTCGGGTTATACGCACTTACGCTAATGTGTAATGCTAAGGTGATTGTGAGATGAAATGAAGGACCTACAGTTTAACGTGGAATCCGAACCACGGTGGAGGCCTGGCATTCCCCACATTCACAAGATGTCTTGTCAGAGGTGAAGGAAGGGTTTGGTAATCAGATGAATCTTTGCCGGGACCGGGGATTGAACCCCAGCCGGCAGCATAGAAGTCTGACACCTTACCCCTAGACCGCCAGGTCACCAGGGCTACTGTAAATCTCACAACCGATAGGCGGTGTTTCCAATACCACAATAACAAATTATCTGACTTAATTGTAAAAGAGATTGAAAAAAACTCTTCCATTATTAACCGATCTTTAAAGTAATTTTCTAATCGTAATTCCCTCCCCCCAGTTTGGGAACTACTGTTCTAGACCATTCTCCGACCTTTTACCGCGGAACTTGACTGAAATGAAGAATATATTTGGCTCCAGTCCCAGCTCTTGAAAAGAGTCGAACCAATCTGGAAAGGACCATACGTCAGCTTAATCTGAGCACGCTCTCCCTTACCCTATAAATCATGACCTTGAGAGTTATTCATGGTAGGTTCCATGAATACTGATCTTAGCTCTCACGCAGCGTCAAATGGGGGGGAGCTCATACACCTTGAGGGAAAGTGGGAGGGGGGTTTACCGAGTGGTTAAAAGGGGGTTGCATTTTCTTAACTCACTGATTTACTCGATTTACAAACTAACTTAACCATGGAACGAACCCGCTTTGGTGGTTGCATGGTCTAAAAAGGTTACAAATGGATGGATTGCTAAAGACTAGGAGATCGAGGTTCGAATTCTAATCGGGTGTATTAAGGGTGGATTTACTAATAGTTTCCCAATCTCCTTCCACGCAAAATCCGGGCACACATTCTCAATATTCTACCTTATTTATATGAAATTAACTTATGACCTGGCCGGGTACCTACTGAGACGTGGTGACACACTGGTGGACATGCAGACTAGACGTCAAGCCCTTCTGGTTAGGTTTACTGGTGTTGGGGTGGTCGGGATTCTGATTTCGCCCAGACATGTTGTGGGTGGTTTATCCTTAGATGGTTTCCCACTCTTTGTCCACGTAAATGCGGGTATATTTCCACGATACTCTACCTTCTTCATTCTTACCCTTTTAGTGTAAATATGCAGACGGTTAGTGAGACGCGGTAAAAAACAACAACAATGAAATAGACCCGATACAAGACCCAGTTTATCAACCGCTAATTGAGACAGTAAAAGAGGAAAAAAAAAATAATTAAAATCTAGAAAGTTCTCACACATACTGGGATATGAATCCAGCCTCTTTAGCAGGGTAGATACATACAATAACGGCTGAATTAAGCTGTAATAATAATAATAATAATAATAATATTAGCACCGCGTCTTACTATCCGTTCGGGTTACACGCTTCAAGTACTAACTACGCTAATGGATTAGGATTTGGGAAGGTTGAATTAGAGGAAGTAAACCCGCATTTGCGTGGAGGGAGAGTGGAAAACCATTGAGGGAAAACCACCCTCAGTTCACCCGACCGAGTTTTGAACCTAGATCTCCCCGTCCTCAGCAGTCGAGCTCAACACGAATAGCGCGTTAGCCAACTACGCCACCGAGGCGGGTAATTAAGCTGTAAAACTAAGAGGTAAAAATAGCAAGAACCAATATTATTTAACTATTTACTAAATCATATATATTTGCCTAATTCTTTTTACGATTCATTTATATTCCAGCTTAATTTAGTTAGTTAGTGTCAGACACCTTATCTCAGTCGGTGGCATGTCTGTCTAATGAGCTGAAGATTCCGGGTTCGATTCCTGACATGGACAAAAAATGTATCATTGGTGAAATGTGGGTTTATCCTTTCGCAGTGAGGCATTGACGCCTTGGGGGGCTAATTAATCGGTTCAGAAAGTGCTTAATATATGCCTAAAAAAAGGTCGGTATCAGGTGGTTAGTTTGAAGAAATGCGCCCTCTTTGGCCTGGTTCATATGTTGAAAACCAAATCTAAGGCACTCGTACAAGATTTGAAGCCCGACTAGAAACACAGTTTCTACAAAACAAGACGCCTTAGACTGCACTGACACTGGTGCAGTTCTCAACAATTATGAAAATATATAATCTTATGAACAAAATTACGGTACCCTATTTCTATTTCATTATTTCAAATACTCCGTGTCTTTCTAGCCATTCAGGCTATTCGAATATGTACACTAATGAGGAGGTAGAATTTAGAAGAAATATACTCTCATTCGAATGAAGGAAGAGTGGAAAACAGTGATTTTTTTTAATCACCCTCATTACACCCTCATTTTAATCCTTAACTTTAGATACTTGAAAATTCAAGCAAGACGAGGCTGACTCCTTAATCCGCGTGTTCATTGAGATAAGTAATAAAAATTAATAACGCGTCTATTAGAACAAGTTGAAATTTGCTTTGGCTTCCAAGTGATTGATTTAAGTATATAGTCAATAGCTAAATTACCAATGGACATATCTGACTAAGTCACTACAGCCACTTTTACGTATTCATACGTCAAGTCATTAGATCTGCGTTCGCTTTTCATAGATAATATAAATGATTACACAATAAATATCTGATTACAAAACCCTTCCTTCACCTCTGACAAGACATCTTGTGAATGTGAGGAATGCCAGGCCTCCACTGTGGTTCGGATTCCACGTTAAACTGTAGGTCCTTCATTTCATCTCACAATCACCCTACCATTACACATTAGCGTAGGTGCGTATAACCCGAATGGGTAGTAAGACGTGGTGCTAATAATAATAATAATTACACAATAAAACTAATAATATATTAAAATATTACCCGCTTCGGTGGCCGCATGGTCAAATGTAGCACTTTTGCAATAGACTGAACTGCCTATGACGGGAAGATTGTAGTTCGATCTCAGTTGGATGCACTGAAGGTAGCTATCCCTTAATGGTTTCACACTTTTTTTTTTCCTCCACGCCAATACGGGTGCGCTTAATTTAAATTAAACCTTGCTAATCCCTAACCCATTAGCGTAATTAGTTAATATGTGTAAAACCTGAACGGCTAGTAAGACGCGATGTTATGTAAAAACAATGTTATAAATGTTTACAGCAAAAAATATATTTGTAATTTCTAAAAGGCGCTTCAAATTGCCATTCGTAAGAAAATCAAGGTCTACTAAAGGCGCTCTTAGTGCTTCATGTAGCGTTCAATAACTTCCCCGTAGCCTTCTCATTGCTCTTTCCTCTGAACGTGCTAACCTCTTTTAAACTCTTTTGATAACTTTAAGTTTTTTTTTGGTAAAGCAGTTACTGCGCCATAGGAGAAAAAAAAACGTTTATTTTTCTCTGAGGGAACTTTCACATTTTTCTCATCGTTAAGTTTTCCAATTTTAATACATTCAACAACGTTTAAAATTTTTATTAATAAAACTATTTTAACATTAAAAATTAACACTGTTTTAGGAGTTTAAAAAACATATTTTTTATACCTGCTTCGATGTTCGCCTGGTCTAACGCGCTAATTTCTTAGCGGACTAGATCGCTTAATAAAGGAGAGACCGAGGTTTAAATTGTTGACTGGTGAACTAAGGGCCTTTTAAAAAAAAATTGTTTCCACTTTCCCTTCAAGAAAATGCGGGTACAATTCCTATAGATATAACCCTCCTAGTCCCTAAAACCATTAGCAGAATTAGTGCATATGTTTATAACCCGAATGGGTAGGAAAATGCGGTGATAAGAATTTTTTCCCCCCGTAGAGAACAAAAGATTTTTATTTGTTTCCAGTCTTGTTGTCCGCCTATGAAATACACATTTGATTGGACTAATTGAGTTGTGAAAAGAAATGTAGAATTTAAAAGGGATAACAACCGCGTTTGCATGGATGGAGAGTGAGGAACTATTTAGGGAAAACATTCTTATAACACCCGTCCAAGATTCGAACCCCAACCTTCCTATCACCAGTAAACCAGACTCGATGAGCTTCACATTTAGTTCGCGTGCCCATAGTTGTGCATAGTGTTAAAAAAAAGGTTCAAAATATTTTTTTTTAAAGGGGGGGGGAATTCTAGCTATTATTTTATGCAACGCATACTACTTTTACCTCTCATCTGATCAATCCGCATTTAATTACGTAATGGGGTAGGCACAAGAAAGTTAAAGGTTATAGGAAATCTTCCCACATTTTCGTCGAAGGAAAGTGGTAAACCATATAGGAAAAACACACACTCATTACACCCGTCTGGGTTTCGAACCACAAACTCCCTTCTCCCACCGTCAAAGCAGATTAAACTCTCTGAATATTTGTACCACAACAAGTGTGGGTTGGAACAATTTAGTCCGTAGTTTAAATATCCCAACTTTGTTTGAACACGTTTCCTGTTTTATCTAAAAGTTATGGCTCCCTTTTGTTACAAACTCGTTCAACAAAAAAAAACAAAAACACGTACAAATGTTTCCAACTACATTATTGAAAATCGTTGAGTTTCCTCTTGTCTAGTCTCGCCGACGAGGAATGAATCGCTGACAAATTTAACATGCCTCTAGTTAAGTAGATATCCATTGGGTTTTGGTATTTCTTTTTTTCTTTTCCGACGAGTCTTCTAGAGATTTTTTTTATTAGTATTTTATAGTTTTAAACTCTCTAAGCTTCGGGAACGGGACATAAAGAGAAGATTTAAATGGTGTATCATGAATAAATTATTTGGAGGATTCAAAGTGTAAAAATAAACATCCCTGGTGTAACCAGGCAGGGACAGAACCATAGCCTTCTGACTCAGTTATTTTTTTCACAATTATTAGAATATAGGCTAATTAAAACGCCCTCGATTGTCCGAATGATCTAAAGGGTTTCACTCTCCTGTTAGACTGGCCTACCGATGACGGGGTGATTC
The DNA here is from genome assembly GCA_902141375.1 of Timema poppense. Lineage (NCBI taxonomy): Eukaryota > Metazoa > Arthropoda > Insecta > Phasmatodea > Timematidae > Timema > Timema poppense. Next base: position 77,137 of record CABFOV010002236.1, read on the forward strand.
AGGATTGAATAGCATTTTGATCTATTAAGGGTGGTTTTCCTTAGTGGTTTCCCACTCTCTATCCAAGCAAATAAGGGTAGATTTCCCCTAAAATGTTTTCTTCCTCATCCCTACCCCATTAGAGTATTATAACCTGAACAGGTAGTAATACTTGCTGAGGATACAACTAAATAAACTAATGCGTTAGGTATCCGAGTAAGGTTGAATTCTGAGGAAGGGTAGCCGCATTTGTGTCTAGAGAGTAAAAAGAATCTATGAAAAAAACACTCTGTGAATATGGCTGAGATTTGAACTTGGATCTCTCCTTCATCGGCAGTACAATCTATTGCGAGATTGACTCCTTATATCATTCGACCACCAAAGGGGATCAAATCATAATCACCCGCTTCGGTGATCGCCAAAATAAATTTTAAATGATAATTATTTAGTAACACCGCACTGTTGGGTACGTGGACAAAGCGTCAATCTCGTTTTGTCTGGTTTTTCGGTTGCAAGGGTGTATGGGTTCGTATCCTCTCCGGGTTTACAAAGGTGTTTACTACTCTTCCCTCACGAAAATGCAGGTACATTATATCTAAACTATAATTTCCTCATCCCTACGTGACGAATAGAACTATAAATGCGGGTAACCCACACAAGTATAAAGACTTGTTGCGAAAAATAAAAAGCTACGAACATCTTTTTAAGCCTTAATTTAAAAACTTTATACAAAGGAATAAAAAGTTGTTTGCTGTCATAATTTGAATAGTTATGTTGGAGTGACTTAATAGCTTTAATAAAATAGTTATTACATCTGCGTACTTGGTTTTTAGTTTGTATTTGTTTCACTTGAGTTAATTCATCCGTTTTTATTTAAAATGTATTCATAAAAGGAACCTAAAAAAATGTATAAATATAATCTAATATATATAAGTTTTATAGGTAACAAGGGAGGAAAATCTATCTTTTGTATGCTTTCCTATATTTTCAACACATTTGCAAAAGAGAAAAAAAATCCCTCTTTTGTCGGTGATAGGTATACCGTAGTTCGATCCCGGTTGGATGTACTGAGAGTGGTTTTTCCTAAATGGTTTCCCACTCTCTCCCCACAAATGCGTGTACACTTACTCTAAATTCAGCCTTCCTAATCCCTAACCCACTAGCATAATTAATAATTAGCTCTATAACCCGAACAGGTAGTAAAAAGCGGTGCTAAGAAAACAAAGTATGCTAGAGGTCTAGGGATGAGGTTAGGTAGAATTTAAAGTAAATACACCCGAATTTGCGAGTATGGAGGAGGGAAACCGATTAGTCAGCTGTCATTCAAACCCCGACGTCCCCATCACAATAAAATCAGACACAAAGAGCTTGACATTTATACTGCGCTGCGGGTTTTGCAAATAACTAAATTATAGTATACTTAGTTTAGTGTATGTCACCAGCAATATGTGAAACCCCGCCATTCGATATAATACCAGAGTGGATTTGGCAAAGTATGAAATAGACACAATTTTATGTTGTATTTCATACTTATTTTCAAGTCCTTTGTATTTTTTAAAGTCCCGGAATATATTACCAATTCTTTTATCCAGTTCTATGTTAGGGTTCGGCCAGACTGACAAGCGTGCGAGCGAGCACGCAAGCGACTGGGTGGCCAAACTAGCGAGCGCGTGATTAGCATCCTAGTTCATTAGATTATTATTATTATTATTATTATTAGCACCGCGTCTTACTATCCGTTCGGGTTATACGCGCTTACGCTAAAGTGTAATGGCAGGGTGATTGTGAGATGAAATGAAGGACCTACAATTTAACGTGGAATCCGAACCACGGTGGAGGCCTGGCATATCCCCACATTAACAAGATGTCTTGTCAGTGGTGAAGTAAGGGTTTGGTAATCAGATAAATCTGTGCCGGGATCAAGGTTTGAACTCCGGCCGCCAGTACAGAAGTCTGACACTTTACCCCTAGACAACCAGGTCACATTAGTTCATTAAGAATGTCTCTGTCAAAGACACTTGGTACATCTCTGCTCCTCGAAAATTCTTACAACACATATTGTGTATTTATAAAAAAAAGAAAAAAGGAGTGCATGCAATTAATAGGCCGTTTGTAGCAAGTGTGATAAGCCTATAGTAATACAAATGTCAAAATGAGAAGTTTTCCTAGCACTCTGTGAACCAACATACAATAGTATTGCCTAGCGCCTGTAAACTATACTGTACCGGCTCGATAGCAAGCGTCTGAAGTATAGAACCAGTTCTATCTTTCAAGCACGCTCGCTCCAGTCTGGCCACCTCTCATTACATACAACCAATATGTTTTATTTTATATTTTAGTCGCTCAGTCTGGCCGTACCCTAAGTCTTGCGGCATTTTCTTGCAGGTTCGCCTAATTTCTAGGATTTAAGTTGGTCAGGTTAGGCTATTTTAGAGTAGGGTAGTTAGGTAAGGCTAGGCTAGGTTAGCTATTGCTCTCGGTAATATATAATGACTGCTTATTCTATAAAGTTCCTAATAAATGTATGAAGTATAACAGCAAAACTAATTTATTGCATACTTCACCAAAACCAATATGGCATTATATAGAATGAATCAAATAGCCGAAGCTATCATTTATGCATTCTAGTGAGGATAACACCATTTAGATATCATATTCTGAAAATTGAAAAATCACACCTGGACACGGGAATCGAACCCGGAACCTTCGGCTTAGTATGCCAATGCTCTTACCCCTGAGCTATCCAGTGGTAAGAGCATTGGCGCACTAAATCGAAGGTCCCGGATTCGATTCCCGTGTCCAGGTGTCATTTTTCAATTTTCAGAATATGATATTATATAGAATGCCTGGATAGCACACATTGCCGTTAACATATAGAATTATTTTTTTATTTTAAATATGGCCCATTATAAAAAAAATCACTTTAAGCACCCAATACACTCTGTCGAGTGTTATTCTTTATCCAATGCAATAGTTTAAAGTGTCCATGTAAATATTTAAAGTATGAGCTGTGTTCTTCTCTGGCGAATGACAGCAATGTAAGGTGTGAATTGTATTCTTTTCAGTCGAGTTACAGCGGTATAAAATGTGAACTGTGTTATTCTTTGATCAACGACAACCGCGTGAAGTGTGAACTGTTTTTTTATTTCTTAACTGCAGTAAGATAACTTTTGAACTGTGTTCCTCTCTTTGTCCAGTGACAGCATAGCTCAAAGTGATGTCTTCCTCGCTCACTTAATCCAGTATTCGTCCTTGTATTTGATCAAATCCCACTTATCTGATCCTTCTTTTGTTTGAATATTCTGTGCCTCATTAAATTGTGATGAAAGTTCTAATTTAATTGAAAAGTTAATCCTACAAAGAATATCGATACATTAATTCCCTCGCTTTTGCGAATATCTTAACTTGTAAACATTAAAAACTCTTTTTATATATTTTTTGTACCCCCTCAACGCCCATTGCCTCAACCATCCTTTATTCCCCTCCTAGCCCCATCTCATCAAGACAGACTTGCTCGTTTCTTTCATGAACACTTCTTTACTTAAGAAACATTTTTCTCCCATAAGTACCAGCTAAAAGACAAAAAAATTCTTAACACGAAAAAAAAGAAGAAAAAAGTAAACAAACAAAATTAAAAAAACAGGAGCCTCCTTCATCAACACACCTGCAAGACACCCTCCTCAAATGACGCCACGTCACGAACAAAACTGTATGCATGCGCAGCCCTAACTTTTGTTACCTAAAAATGACCTGAAAATTATAAAAAAAAGTTTCAAATTGACTATTTATATATACTAAAAGTAATTAAATATATATATTAAAAGTAATGAAATAGTATGGGAAAACTTAAGTTTATGTTATTTTAAATGTAAAATATAATAGGTAATAAAAAACTTATCATTTATAACAAAACAGTTTATATGTTTAGTTTTTGGGTTGCCAGTCAACACTTGTAAAAGATCACTTTTTTGTAATGAATGATAAGTTTTTTCATTATCATTATATATTATATTTTACATTTAAAATAACATAAACTTACACTATTTCATTGCTTTTAATAATTTCATTTTACCCAATTCGAAACAGTATTTTGAACGTAATTAAAAGTACTTATTCTCCGTTTTGGAATGTTATCTATAATCTGTAATATAGAGCATACATTAATACCTTTCAATACAGGCATTGAATTTACTCAGAAAAGAGAAAATACTTGTACTTTTTTTATATAATTAATTATTTTATGAATATTTTAACATATTTCGAAATATTTAACTGAATCAAATATGTTTATCCACCACGTGGGTGCATCATTGTAAAAATACTTGTTTCCGTCATGTTCAACCATATGGTTTAAATTCTTCGGTTGCCATTTTGAAGCTATTTTCGTTAGACCTTTTGTGAAAGTGGTGTGAATATTAATTTTTTGTAATAAAATAAAACAATAAATAAGCTTTGTGTCCGGCCTCAAATAAATATATAAACAATATTGGCTTAAATTACTGTGGTTAACTATCAAATTAATATATTAACATCTGTTTTCATTACAGTTATCCAAAGTGATAGATGTCAGCTGTTGGCGTAGTGATATATTAAGGATTACTTCTAGTAACATTTCGAGCTGTCATCCAAGTAAACTTAGGTCGTGAATGAATTATAGGACAGAGCTAAGATAAGGTAAATCACTCGTTGCTAAACTAATTCAAATATGTTATAACACGATGTTATGAAAGATTTTTACATTTTATGTAACCACGAACTTAATATAAAGGGTATCTTTTATTAGCATCGCGTCTTACAATTCGTTCAAGTTACAGTAGCCCCGTGGCTTCTTTGGTGCTGACTGACAGCTTTGAAAAGTTACCAGACCAAATTATGTATCTCTACGCCGAACCATATGATCTGCAAAAACATGTGTTTAGCAGCTGTCACTTCTGACGGTCAAAATTTGGATATATACCTAAATGTTGACTGTCAGACGTCAGCTGTGAGCTGTCAGTCAGCACCATACAAGTCACGGGGCTACTGTATATACCTAAATGTTGACTGTGAGAAGTCAGCTGTGAGCTGTCAGTNAGAGTAACAAATGTGAAAGCAAAATGATTGACGAAATAGTTTTTTTCCACGCTAATAATTTATCTCCATGAAGCCATCATTTCAAAAATAGCTTATATTTCTGGGGGCAAAATTTTCCAACGAAAAGGTCAAATCTACATACTAAATTTTATCGGATGTAAAAATAAAAGTTATGGTCTATGACGTAGCGTTGATATTTAATCTTTATATCCCGGAAATAACGCGAATTTACCTTTTTTAAGAGCTTATATCACAGTAAATTAACATATATTGAATACACGATTGCACTTGAACCAGAAATCCCATTAAAGGTTTTTATTTTGGCACGATTCACTTAACAACAGCAAAAATTGAGATCAGTAATATATATTATTTAAAAACTCATAGCTCTCGGGTTTGAACCCTGGGTTTTCCAGATTTTCCATGAAGCAATGATTCTGGAATGGGACCAAACTCAGCCTCTTGAGGACAAATTAGGAGCAACTTAAATGAATAAGTAACGGCACCGGTCTAAAAAACTGAGATTAATAGCTGAATGGTTCGTTGTGCTGACCACATTACACCCTCAATCCTAAAATGTTGGTACTATTCGCTAATATGTGGCGGCTGCCAGGGCTGATGAAATGAAGTTTTTTTATTTAAAAATTATTATATTTAAATGTTATTCTGTTTTATGTTTTTAATAAGGTAAAATGTGGTTTACTGATCTTAATTCCACCACCTTATAATAGAAACTATAGAAATTGCCTGGTTAAAGCTCTATTACCTAACTAGGTAAGCCACGTGGAGTGAAATGAGCTCTTTTTGAATTATATTATAACAACGCTTCAATTTATTTTTTGCCTTTAATATGAGATTTTATAATTGATAAAAGTTTTTGGTATTTATTATTATTACTATTAGCACCGCGTCTTACTACCCGTTCGGGTTATACGCACTTACGCTAATGTGTAATGGTAGGGTGATTGTGAGATGGAATGGAGGACCTACAGTTTAACGTGGAATCCGAACCACGGTTGAGGCCTGGCATTCCTCACATTCACAAGATGTCTTGTCAGAGGTGAAGGAAGGGTGTGGTAATCAGATAAATCTGTGCCGGGACCGAGGATTGAACCCCGGCCGCCAGCACAGAATTCCGACACCTTGCCCCTAGACCACCAGATCACCTGGTATTTATTACTTTTAGAAAAAAGTTAAAAGTTAAAAAAGTTAAAAAGTATAAAAGTATAAGTATAAAAGTAATTGGTATTTATTACTTTTAGAAAAGATAATATTATTATAAATTCACCCTGATTATCATTAACATGTTACTAAAGTAAACAAATAATAATTTATTTCAATAATAAAGTAAATACAATTGTTCATAGATATTAATTATTAATGAATCTAGTTAAAGATAAAATAATTCCGAAAGATATGCACTGATGATATAATCACTATTGAAGATTATAAAAAGTTCTTAAAATGTCAACTTTGCGCCTTATAAAATATTTTTGAAGAACAATTTTATTATGTCTTGAACGGTATGATAATATCAAGTTAAAAACTAGAGATTTTTTTTAAAGACCCAATTGAAAATACCATATTTTTTGGGTTGAACTTTGCTTTATTTTTTAGTAAATTTAAATTTATAGATCTTTATATAGGTTTTCAATGTCGCCTACAGTCAACATGAATAATACAAATTCGTTTTTATATTTATTTGAAACATAAAACAGATGCTATTAAATTGAAAAGTAATGCTTTTAAAATACTAAAATATTAACAATAGACCCGCTTTGTTGGCCGAATGGTCTAACTCTCTACTTTTGCAGTAGACTAGACTGTGTCGATGACTGGGAGAGCTGGGTTCGAATCTCGGTCGAGTGTACTGACACGAGACTGCTAGGCAAACTAAGTCATCAAGAAATTGTCAGTTTAGTAATCAAAAGGTGACCTGGCGGTCTAGGGGTAAGGCTTCAGACTTCTGTGCTGGCGGCCGGGGTTCAATCCTCGGTCACGGTACAGATTTATCTGATTACCACACCCTTCCTTCACCTCTGACAAGACTTCTTGTGAATGTGGGGAATTCCAGGCCTCCACCGTGGTTCGGATTCCACGTTAAACTGTAGGTCCTCCATTTCATCTCACAATCACCCTACCATTACACATTAAGGTAAGTGCGTATAACCCGAACGGGTAGTAAGACGCGGTGCTAATAACAATAATAGTAATCAAAAGGAAACTAAGAATTGTTAAGCTTTTTTNGTAAGTGCGTATAACCCGAACGGGTAGTAAGACGCGGTGCTAATAACAATAATAGTAATCAAAAGGAAACTAAGAATTGTTAAGCTTTTTTTTTAACATTCTAACCGCTTACATTTCTATTTGGATTTTACACCCATGCTATAATGATTAAAATAATTTTAAATAGTAAACATAAATCGCTAACCTTAACAAGCAATACGACTCTACCCTGAACATACTGCGACCCCAAGGTTGGTAATCGCTCACTTAGTCTTTAATGTAATATAACATTGTTAATTTTGTGACACATCAAGGCCATAACGCATGTTTAGAAATTACACATGTTTATTTAAAAAGATAACCGAACTTTTTACATCGTAAATTCTTTTAAAAAGAAATAACCAACAAATTTAAAGTTTTCTCCTATTTATAGTTATTTCCTTTCTGGAAGTTTCTTATCATTTATCTTGAAATAAACTTTTTGTGTGTGGATGTAGTGGCTTTTGACTGAAACAGAAATATATTTTAAAATATCACCCAACCTGGAATCGATCATGTAGCCCTTAATATTACACTAGGCTCGCAAAATAAAGAATTTCCTGTGACGAAATCTAGTCCTGTCGTACGAACTGGTTGTTGAGGGGCTCACAAATTTGACGTGTCACTGTTGTTTTCCCATCCTCTCTCCACACTAATTCGGGGGAATTTATCCAACCTACCATTGTCATACTTATCCCAAAGAATAACACGATATCTTAAAAGTATAAACTATAAATATGACGTTATAGTAAACTTTATTCTGTAATATCAACTTTTTTCTAATTACTTTGCTATCGAGCGAAATATACAATCTACGATTTAAAAAGAAGGTTCTCAGTTAATAAATTCAATGTGCTAGCGAATATTAAGTAGTATGATGAACCTATTCATTTCTTATGAATGATGAATGCTCATTTATAAGAAGGAAATCTAATTAAAATGTAGACGTCATCAAATTATAAATGCTTGAATACATTCATTCACGACGAACAAAAAAAAAAGTCTCACACCCCACTCTTCTCAAGAACACGGTATTTCTATTATAAGGCTATGTAACAGTATCTCATTCAATTCTTGCTGAATGCATTCTATTTTAAATCTGTCGAAAGAAAAAAAAAAGAAAAAAAGAAGCAAAAATATGCACATTTCATGTGCTTAATTTCTGGTTTATTGGTTCAAGATTTCTCACACATTTAATTTAATTAACATGTGTTTATTAGTAATAAACGATAAGGCATCACTTTGACGTCCATATATAGGATTAAAACATTGATATTTTAGAAGGGGGAAAATTGACTGATTAAAAAGTACACTTATGGTGGAAGTGTAGGTAACGCAATGTTTTTGTATCACACACTTTTTTTTTGGCGGAAATAAATCAAATATTTTATAGAGTTTAATTTTTTTCACATGCTGATATCAACAGTTGTTGAATATCTGTCATGAGCATAGTGGCATAGGACGACAAACTTTTTAAATGATTGTAATATACCGCGTGGCCTCTCCTAAAAGCTGAGGCGGCAGTTATCACAAAAGACAATTGCACGTGTTACGTGTTGTTACAGTAGCCCCAAGGCTTCTTTGGTGCTGACTGACAGCTCACAGCTGACTTCTGACAGTCAACATTTAGGTATATTTCTACATTTTGACTGTCAGAAATGACAGCTGTTAAACACATGTTTTTGCAGATCATATGGTGCGGCGTAGGGATACATATTTTGTTCTGGTAACTTTTCAAAGCCGTCAGCGGTCAGCTGTGAACTGTCAGTGAGCTCCAAAGAAGCCATGGGGCTACTGTAGTTCTGCTTTGAGCTCACATTATTGACAATATTTTATTTTAATGTTAGTTTGTCTCGAGAAGTGGCAAGTGGTTGTGCTGTGTTTAAATCAGTAAATCAGATATATAATATATTTGTGTCAGTATAATATGTTTGGATTCATACTAATTCAGTTTTTTGTGTTTAAAAAGTAGATCAGGTGAGAGAGTTATTGTTTTTTTACAGCAATTGTAGTTATTTATTTTCATTGAAAATGATCATGTCATGACAATAGGGACTAGAATTAAAAAGTAGCATTTGCATGAACTGGATATATCTCAGGTGCGGAGCTTGTGCCTGTGTGTGATAGAGTTATTTAGGTAATATTGTGCTACTTTTGTGTTCGATATTTATTGCTCTATTTTTTTTTACCAAATTCATATACGTTGAAGTGGAGACAATACAATAACAAGTTAAAGAAAGTCATATGTCAAAACGGCTGCTAGCTGTCAATTTGACAGATATTCGTTATATATTTATTATGTTCTGTTACCTACAAATCTTATAAGCTTTGCAACTCATTTATATCGTCATTTTATCTACCCTATTTTAATAGCATGATAAGCGTAATCATATTTAATCATTTTCAATAACACCCCCCCTCCCCCCGCGGTCGCATCTTTGCGAAGGACTGTTGTAGTTCTGAGAATTTTAGTGACACTCCCTGTCTCTGTAGCAAATGGGGGAAGAAGTTTTTCCAAATTAAAATTAATAAAACACTACTTAAGAAGTTCAATAAGCCAAACAAAACTTAGAAATCTGTCATTGATTTTTATTGAAGCTAAATTGGCTTTCACTCTAGACTACACATCCCTAATTAACGAATTTGTTAAAGTTAAAGTTAGAAGGGTAAAACTGTGGTAGATTGTTGTAGTTGATTTCATTATTTTAAAGTAGTTTATATTTTCAAAATAAAAATAGTATTCGCACATTTTGTGCAGTTAAAAAAAAAATCACAATCGAAGGTTATTTTAAAGAAAAAAACATTTAAGGGGCGGCATTTCGAAGACTTGCATCATACAGAGAAAATATACCGTACGGCCTGAGCTATATATTTAGCTAAACCCTATATTTCTAGCGTATAACCATTTTATTTATTTTGACCAAAAAGTTGTTACAATATAAAAACTGCAAAAATACTGCCCTTAACTCACAACTTAAGTTCTCTCGACACTGACAGAACCCGCATTTTGAATTTTTTCATTTTTTTGTTTAAACTAGACTTAAGCATAAACAATAATGTAATCAATAATAGCTATGAGGTCTGACAAATATCTTGGGGACGTGACATATTTCCAGTCTATACAGTATATTTGTAAATGCACCGCGCCCTACTTAAAGATGTGAGACGAAAAATTTTCCGTTTTGAAAAAATTGTCACTTTTTCTTTTCTGGAAAAATATTCCAGCTATTTAAATGTAACAAATTTAATCATTGGTTCCCAAGTTTAATTTCATCCTAAGTAAGTTAACACCAGAAACATTCTCAATCGGGTTATAATAAAGCAATAACCGCCATTTCAGTTCTTTTGTTACACTAACGGATCAAATGAGGCGTTTTGGAGTTGTGTGTATCACTAAGGGTCCGTTCCCACCGTGTCGGACAGACACTTTTACCGTTTACCTGCTGTCTGAGCCCTAAAATTAAAATAAAAAATTGGGTGCACCAAATCTTTGTTGAAAGATTTTCTCTAGGAACATTTCAAACAAGTAGGATTATAATTTTGGGATTTATTTCAACCTCCATGATAACAAGTTAACAACTGTAAACAAATGAACACACAAAATAACAAATAATTGGTAAGCAAGGTCCTATCTGTGTGTGCGTCTCTACTATTGAGAGGGTGGTCAGCGCGATACACCCCTACAAGCGACTAACTCCCGACACGACACTCTTTTAAGTTTGATTCATTCACACTGATAGGACTGTGCGCAAACAGTGCTGCCAACAATATCGAACAGGTCATTACCATAAGAGTTACCTTACAATACCGTTTTTGATTCACACTCGTAAGACAAAAGTGATTTCCCAAGGTCACGGTCCAGCACGGTACGAACACAGTCCTATCAGTGTGAATGTAGATGATGTCGCCTTAATAGTCGTCTTTTAGTGTAGTTTCACCTACTTCGGTTTTTTCCGGCAGGCGGCGAACCTTCACGAAGGTTCTTATCTACAATCTGACAGTGGCCGCGGAACATTCCAACGTTGTTAACACGAATGTGTGCAACAAACCAAAACTAGAAGCAATTCCAGCATTCAGGGCCGTCTGCAAGAACTTGACTAAGCGGATGATGCTTAGTGGACATTAGCGGGTGTTTGCTTGCGTCATCATTGGCTAAAAGGTGGAGTGATAGGGTGGTTTCACGACCACACTATCGGTCCACTTAGCATTCACTAAACGTTCTTGCATACCGCCATCAATCTCTTTTAGCTTATCATAATGCACAGTTGTTCTTTCATCTTTCTTTTATCAATACATCCAGCCGACTGGTTGACTAACGAGTGGAGACTAGTAGTCTACTTAACACCCCCTTCCTTTATCATTGAGCAAAATAAGATTTTGTAGGACCAAAATAAGATTTTGTAGGACCAAAATAAACTCAACTCAAGTTGCTCAAAGCAGGCGAAGCGGAAACGTTTTTGTGTTTGTCAATAGCTAATAATCTATCTTGATATAGTATATAAAAGACGAATGTAGTTAAAAAAAATAGCACCTCCCAAAAATAAATTACTAAAGTTTTTTGAGAAGTTGGAATTAGAACCCACCTCGGTGGCGTAGTTAGCTATCGCGCTGGTTTCGTGTTGAGCCAAAGACGGGGGATCGAGGTTTAAATCTCGGTCGGGTCAACTGAGGTTTTTTTCCCTAAATGTTTTTCCACTCTCCCTCCACGCAAATGTGGGTTAACTTCCTCTAAATTCAACCTTTCCCATTTCTAACCCATTAGCGTAGTTAGTACTTAAGCGTATAACCCGAACTTTCAATAAGACGCGATACTCGGAAAAAAAGTTTGATAACGAAAAACATCTTGTAAAATTTGTTTTAAATTATTAAAAAACATAATTTTCAGTGTTTGGATAAACAATGAAAATACATTGATGATGCAAAAGTTGAGATTTTTTTGTTACACAACATCACAACATCAATCACTACCTGTTCAGATTATACGCCTATATACTAATTGCACTAATGGGTCAGGGATTAGGAAGGCTTAATTTATATGAAATTCACCCGAATTTGCGTGGTGGGAGAGTGTAATTTAGATTATGTGGACACCGAAGCGGGTAAAAGATTATTAATACTAGATAAAAAAAAACATTTTTCCAGATTAAAATTTCGATACCGACACTGTTCTCGATACATTTCTTTCGATACTAATACAGTATCGATACTTTCGATACTACATCCCTAACTGGCATAGCTTATAAGATAAGGTGGCCATCCTGTAATCCGCCAAGGAGAGACTTTACCCTTAATTAAAAAAACCTCTTTATGGAGTTGTTAAATCTAAGAACAAATTTATAAATTATTTATTAACTTAAACCTATTTTTTATAGCCAACTTGTTACTGGTGCGTCAACCTTTAGTGCCTTTACCGTTTTCTTTTATTTGTTTACTTTGAGTCTTCAATAAGTTACATCCTCGGTCCCGGCAAAGATTTATCTGATTGCCAAACCCTTCCTTCACTT
>CABFOV010002237.1:7571-19470 GCA_902141375.1 Timema poppense
CCCCCCCCCCCCTTCGACTGTAGCCTTGTTAAAATTGTCGCACTCCTTTTGCCAGACTGAGTCCTTCAACACTAGGTTCGCTACGTTCAGTCCTATCATCACCCAGCAGTGACACTAGCGAAGCCCAGTATCAAGATGGTAAAAGGAGCACAGCTAAACCCCCGTAAGGTTGAGAGTCTGTTTCTATCATCTGTCTGTGCCCTTGTGTCATCGAACCCGTGTATTTGTGCTGTGTGTCATCTAACTTGAGTGTCGACTGACCCATTTCCATCTGTCCCGTTTGTTACCTTGACCGTATTTATCCCGCTACTCTAATTATCATCTGGGCTATCTGTTATTGGTAACCATGTGTCTTCTTGTGTGTTACCAGGACCATATGTCACTATTTGCTAACTGCGCCATTTATCCCTAAGTTTCGTGCCATCCAGGTCTAAAAAACCCTTGGTCTAGATCTAGATTATCACTTTCCTTGTTGAACTGTATCGATGAATGCCATTTGTTTAACAGAAACGAACAGTCTGCCCGATCTGGACGAGAATCGTGGACCTTGCTCAGACTTTAGGCTCGGGGAGGATGATCTGCAGGCCTTCGACTTCATCCGAAAGTTCCAGTTGGACTTGCTTCGCATCCAATACACGGGAGTGACGAGGGTCCGGGGGTCGAACCGCATGCAGACCGCTTACCGCCTCGACAGGGACGCTGATCTCACCCTGCCTACAAGGTAATTAACTATGATATGGTGTTGGTAGAAAGCCACTTCTGAAAGCTCTTATTTCGTACCATAATCCTACACATAGTAGTGCTTTGGTAGGATGAAATACCTTCCAGAACAATCTTCCTGCTAACGTTCTGGACTCTCTTTTATCCTACCGCAATACTTGCACACAGTAGAAGTATAGTACGGAATAATGACATCCAGAAAGGTTTTTTTTTTTGCCAGGATAAACAAAGCTATTTCAATAAAGTCTAATAATGTCACGGAAATTGTGTTCGGGACCCTTGTAATAGCAAACCAATGCTCTACCACTGAGTTATCCAGGAATTGTCCCGAACTCAGATTTATTCTTCACTCACCCAACCATGTACAGTTTAATCTTGTACGAGCGACAGCAAAAACTCTTGTCGCCGATGGCTGTGATACAATGATATTTTTAGGAGCTAATGAATTCATGCGTCAATCAATATTTGTATTTATTTGAGGTATTTACCGGCCACTTTATTAACTGACTGATGATTATATCAGCACACGAGAATGCCTATGACCGAGAGTGAAAGGGTCTAATAATTTTGCCGGGAAAGGTATTGTCACATATTTTTCAAGGTTATTTTACATGCCACGATTGACGTGGGACCATCGGCTTTACTTCTTCTCCGAAAGAAGATGTGCAACGAATTTTTATCACTCAAAAAAAATCCATCAAACCCGGTTGGGTTTGAACCCACGAACATTGGGTCCTCAGACGAGCACTTTACCCCAAGACCAATTAAGTCGACTCTATTAATAGACTCTGCCTTAAACTATGAACATGGGCGCCCTCATTAACGGGCAAGGGAGAACTTCCAATTTAATTCAATATATATAATGTTTTCTTTTATAGGAAAATATTGTTCTAATTTTTTAATATTCTAGTTTGCCTTACAATTTTTTCTTCAAACAGAGCTGCTTTTGAAGAAAAAGTTATAAATTAATTTTAATCACAACTTGTGAATGTGTGGAATGCCAGGTCTCACCGTGGTTTGGATCCCACGTTAAACTGTAGGTCCTCCATTTCATTTCACAATCATCTACCATTACACATTAGTATAAGTGCGTACAACCCGAACGGGCAGTAAGACGCGATGCTAATAATAATAATAATAATAATAATAATAATAATAATATAAATTAATTTAGTGATGGCCATAGACGCCTTTGGTTTCTATTTAAGTGGGTAGTGTTTTTATATAACGCTGTGAAATTAATACAAATTATAGGAGTGTAATAAATTAAATCCTCTAAAAATATTTATTTTACCTCACTATAATAATAACAATGTATCAATATATTTACCTTTTTAGGGCTTTCTTACTAAAAATAAATGGTACGGAACTACGCACGGACTTTCTCGCTCTATTGTTTGAAAATGGAGATATTTACTCAAAACTCGTAATATATGTGAAACTAAATAATAAACACTAGCAAACCAAAGCATAAATTGCACTATACTTAAGTAAAACTTTTTTTTAGTCCTAGTTTTAAATTTTATAATTTTGTTTCTAAAGAATTAATGTCTTCATTTGTATGTTTGAACCGATAAAAAAAATCAATGTTGGGTCCACGAGAGTCAACAATTCGTATTAAAATTTCAACTTCCGGTTAAAATGTCCGACATTTTATTAGGTGTTGCACATCTTCATGCCATCACATTGCTATTAAATTCCTCATTTATAAATTTTGACCAATAAAAAATGTAAATATTAACTATTGATTCTAAAATGGAGATAGATCATTGTTGTACGAACATTTATCCTAAGAGGTTCAAGGAATAACAACAAACATTTAGAGACTTACTTATATTTAATTACTCTATGGCATTGGAGAATTATTGCATTATAACTAAGTAGTATCTCTTTACAACTAAGGCTCACAAAATTGTATTAATATATTTGCCAATATCTCAGAAACTGTAGGATGTATAAAATCATATTTCATATACATTTTTAAAATTTTTAGTAGTACTACAATTTTGCAATGATAAGTTATTTAGTATCTCATATATTTGCGGAGATATGGAAGTTTCTGCTTCTGTAAAGTACCCTATAATTCATTTTCATGGTAAAATGAAAATAGCCAGTTTATTTATCATCTTAATCAACACCTAGATACGAATTTTAATCAAAACCGTTAAAATCGATTTTGAGAAAATCGATTTTTACTCGTTTCACCCTTTCTTAAACTACTCTTAATTTTAAGTTCAAACAGACACACAGACGTCATTGTAAATACCACTTTTTAGGGTTTGGGGGTCTTTCGACGTCGATATCCATCAACATTTTAGGTTAGATTTTCTTTTGCAGTCGCAATACTTTTACCTTTTGTGTTCGTAAAGTTAATATATATACATATAAATTTACGTATAGCTTGAAAGTTATTGGTTTTATAAAAATATGCTTCTTATAAAAAAAGATAAAGATACCTACAAATTTGTAACGATAGTAATTTCATATCTCAAATAGTTTAGGAGGTATTATAAAAAAAAGATAATTTACGCATCAGACCGGAGCCATTAAAGTCATTTTGCCGAAATATTGAAAGAAGCTAATTTGTTTGGAATATTTAGAAATGTTTAGAAATGAAATTTAATCAAAATTTTTAGATCTGATTTTGAGAAAATCGACTTTTTTCTCTTTTTGCCCTTCAGTAAACTACCTTCAATTTTAGGGTTGGATATCCAATTCCAAAAATCCCTCGGAGCAACCTTATGAAAACCCTAGATACCAAGTTTTAGCCCGACCGGTAAAATAGTTTAGGCTCTAGTTGGATGTACAGACAAACAGACAGACGGAAAGTCAAAAACCACTTTTTTGGATTCTGGGGGTCATGAAACGTAAAGATTAACCAAAGTCTTGAGTTCGATTTTTTTTTGACGATCACTATACTTTCTCTACCTGTAAGATAGCGAGAAAGTAAAATGTAATCTTATTGAATCATTGTCTAATGTATAATGATGGAGAAGATAGGATTATTTGATTTTTAAATAATGATACCAAATCCCCAAATTTAAGGTTATATTTATGATACCAAACTATTTATAGAGTTATGAATAGAATGAAATTTTATTTTTTATTTTAAATGTATAAGATTTTATTTGTATATGTTTTCTGGTTCCGTTCAGGTTCAGGCTTTCGTTGCAATTTCTATATTTTAAGACGTATCCTTTCAGAGCCAGTGCCTGCAGAAGTTTTTCAGGCGCACACGTGTGTGGGCGTGTGGAGGAATAGATTTTGTCCTCTCCTTGGAATTTTCCGCTGGCGCCAAATTGTGCGAGAACGCGAAAATTGGAGTTGAGTTTTAGAAACTTCTCTAACCCGATTCGAAGATTTTTTTCTAAAACTTGAAAAGTTGAGTATTCGGAATTTTCAATTTTTCCTCAAATTCAGAGTTTAATTAATTTTATTCAATTTTAATTTTTAAAAAATCAGCAAATAATATTCCCTCAATATTTACTTTTGTCTAGTTAAAAAACATTACAATACGTTAAATATAATCAAAAATCCTAATTTGTGAGATTATAAAAACATTTTGTACAATAAAAATTCATTCTGAGTAATCTATGTTTGTAATTATGGTTTATGCATGGATCTGTTGCAGAAATTCTACTTGAAATATTCATAGTACAAATATTGCTCTGTACTACTTGGGCTCGAAAAAAACTCGTTTTCATTCGGACTCGACTCGAAGTCAAAATGCCTACTCGCACACCCCTAGAAATTATACACTAATTCATAAAGAATTATTATTGGAAGATTTTGATTATTTTTATATTAACTTTATATCTCCATGGCGTGAGCCCACAAGCGAGCTATACCGACAACATTTGCGGACATAGGGTGTCATTTTAACAGCACAACGAGCCCTCCAGCCGTTAATATCTGTTTTATAAATAGGAGCTGCCTCACGAGGCTGAGTTTGATTCCGTCTCAGACCCAATGCTTCACAGATAAATTTTGGAAGCACCGGGGATTGAAACCAGGACCTCTGGATATGTAGCCGGGAATTCTGATAAATAGACCATAAAGGCGGTCGCTAGACGAACTCTATAATATTGAAAAATCAAATAGAGGCCTTACACCCATTTCTAATGACTTTCAATCAATTTTGGTGGTCGAAAGTGGGGAAACTAGGTATAAAAAAATAAGGGTGTACACATGCTTACATATTATAGGAGGCCACATCGGGTAAGTGGTTAGACGGGGGGCATACACCTCTACAGTGCAAATTGGTCAGTTATTGAACCCTAACCTCCTGTGTCAAAGATTGCTAAGCCACCGGTCCGAAAACATTTTCGATGGTAATGGTTTGAAGGTGGCTTTCATAAGATGACGTATTTTATTGCCATTTTAGCTAACCTAGCGATATTTTAAAACACGTTTGGTAACAACATTTATAATGTATTCACCCCCACCCCTCTCCCCAATCTAACTGGTCCTTTTCTTCTGTTCATCACATCTTCAAGGATAATATTTTATTACATTCTACTTTACGATCTTTTTTTTATTACCGCTTTGCTATACATATTACAAACGGTTTGGCAATGAATGAACCCGTTTTGATAGTTGCATGGGCTAGGGCAGTATTTATCAAAGTTTTGATAATGGAAGACCACTACGTTCCTAGCAACATGGTCTGGGTGGGGGCGTTGATAAATGCAGGGGAAACATTATTTTTAGGCAATTACATTTTAGGAAGATAAATAAAATAAAAGACAAAAAGTAATGTATTAGATTAAATGTTGAAAATATATTATATAATTACATAGAATTAATGAGTTTTTTGATTATTTTTAACATTCTAGATTCTATAATTTTTGATAAATAATTGTTTGTGTTTGTTGACCTAAGGTTGGCACAGATTTCCGTACACCTCGAACGGGAAGGGAGACGCGGTAGTAAAATAATGATAATAGTAAAGGGCAGAGGGAAAAAACGCAGTGGAAAAACTATATAAGTTCCGGGGGCGTAGCGTCAGGGTAAACTATGAGACTTAAGTCTCCCCTAACCATCTAATGGACAATTAACAAAAATAAATAGCAAAGTTTCATATGGTTATATAAGATTAAAAACAACTCCCAAAGTGATAATAATTACAGAACACAACAATCTCGCGAGTTCTTCCGAACATTCCTTTTCTTTGAAGATTATCGTATCAAAGTTAATACATTTTCAATAGCAAAGCCGTATTCTATATTAGGATGGCATGGTCAGGAAAAACCCGGAAAATCCTCTGATGATATATTCGATCAGGGAAAATAGTATACTTGTCTATCTAATCTCTCAATTATGAAATCCTATTCAAACACTGTTTTATTAAGTCCATGTAAATTTATTTTTGAGTGCATTTCAACAATAATTATCTTTGACAAATTGAGTATTATGAAATTTTAAACATCTTCATGAATCCAGATATGGCTTTTATTCTGGGGAATTTATATTGCTTGGATCAGGGAAATGTCAGGGAATTATCTTTCTCTCGATTTTGTGGCCACTTTGTATACATCATTTACTTTAGTCGATGAATGTATGGACACTATTAAGACAAAGATTGCCGATGTCGTAAAAATTAGTGGATATCTCTTAAAAATATATCTAGTTTTTTATTTGCACAAAAATCACAAAACCTCTGAACTTACGCTGGGCTAGAGCCCAAGACCGAGCGGTATAGACCGAGCGGCCACAGCCGTTAGCGATGATGGTGCCAACATTTGTGGATGGAGGGTGTCATGTGGTCAGCACAGTGAACCTTCCAGCCGTAATTGTCACACTTCTAGATCGGAGCCACTACCTACAAGAGCAAGTAGCTCCTCATTTGTCTCCATGAACCCGAGATTGACCAAGTTTCAGACCCACTACTTCATAGAAAAATTATGGAAGTGTCGGGGATTGATCCCCAGCATTTTTTTTTATCTGTAGCCAGGAGCTCTGACCAATATAACACAGGGATGGTCACTAAACCCTGATTTTTATAGAAAGCCTACTTTCAACCACCAACATTGATTGAAAGTCACTAAAATTTGACATTGTATAAACATATGTTATTTAATTAATTAATTAAAAATTTATCAAAATCCTCCAATAATATTTATAAAGATAAACTACGTAATCTATAAATCATTAATTAAATTATTATTATTATTATTATTATTATTATTATTATTATTATTATTAGCACCGCGTCTTACTACCCGTTCGGGTTATACGCACTTACGCTAATGTGTAATGGTAGGGTGATTGTGAGATGAAATGGAGGACCTACAGTTTAACGTGGAATCCGAACCACGGGGGGGCCCTGGCATTCCCCACATTCACAAGATGTCAATGTACTATGGAGGTTTAGAAAGTGAGGTGGCTTCCCCTGAGTTCTAAACTGATTTTCTATGAACGAGCGTGAAAGGGCCTATAGATTTTGCTGGGAATGGTATTGTCACGTACCTTCAAGGTTGTTTTTTTACATGTTACAATTGGCATGGAACAAACGGCCTTAATTCCCCTCCGAACGAAATTGTGTTACGAATTCTTATCGCTCAAGAAAATTCAATTAAAAATATATGTGTTTCATATGTTTGATAGAACTGCGATAGAAAGGCATTCTAAGAAAATATTAATATTATTTTTTATTCTCATTGTTAGATAAAATAATAATTTTATTTACCTATGCTTGAATCGAGGCAGGTATATAGTATATATCAGTTAATAAAGATCCTAAAGCTATTTTCGTGTATTCAGTTTTCAAATAATATATTCTTCAACTTACTTAGACCCTACTCTATGGCATTAGGAACTCGAAAGTTCATTTCCGCACTTAAATAAGTACACCACCTAATCCTATATTGAGGTAGTTCTACCCAGTCTCCCTTACTACACCCTATCTCTCTCAGGTCCATTCTAATGAGGTCCTCTCATCTGCATCTTCCCAACGGTGTCTTTCTATTGGGTTTGATAGATAGTACCCTGTAACAAGGCTCTAGATTCTCCCATTCTCACTGCATGTCTTGTCCAACGTAACCTACGGGACTTGATTATACTAACAATGTCTTGTGATGAGTATAGGATATGTAACTCATCATTATGTAGCCTCCTCCACTCCCTAGTAGCATCAGCCCGTTTTGGAACAAATATTTTTCCAAGCCACTTGTTTTCGAACACCCTAAATTGGTTTTCACTGTGTGTGGTAAGAGACCATTTTACCAAACCATAAAAAACAACCGGTAAAATTATTGTTTTGTATATTCTGAGTTTTAAATGTCTTGAAAGCAGGTGAGATGTCAACAACTAACTGACCGAGTAATAGCATGCATTTCCAGACTATTTCCTCATTTCCAATATAATATCGTTATTGCTAGTTAAAATCGTTCCTAAATATTTAAACTCAATAACTAACACTTTCTAATGATATATGGTTCGCAGTTATCTCTAAAGTATTGACCCCAATAAGTGTTCTCTGTGTAATCGAGCATATATGTAGTATTTTTAGCGTTCAATTCTAAACCTGTTTCCTTATTAGCCACTAGTAAAATTTCTGCATTTCTTGCAACACAATCCTTATTATTGTCAAACAAAACTAAATCATCTGCATGTCCTAACAGCTGCACTGTACCGTTTAGTGTCAAACCGTCTCTACTCTCTTCTATTACCCTAATAACATCCTCTAAGGCTAGATTAAAAATAGGGAAAGTGCATCTCCTTGTTTCAACCCGTTATCTATTTCGAAATAATCTGATAAGTGACATCCAACCCGTACCCTGCCACGGATATCAGTCAAATATACCTCAATTAGATTAACAAGTTATTTGGGTATCACAAACCTAACTAAAATTTCATATAATTTGTTTCTTTTAACTCAATCGTAGGCCTTTTTTAAAATCTATCTATAATTGATGAACCGTTATGTGGTTATCAAACCTTTTCTATAATATTTTACAAATAGTCAAAATCTGATCCGTTGTTGACCAATTTCGTCGAAATCCATGCTAATGAACCCAAATTATTTCCTCTGCATATGGCGTCAATTTCATTATTAATTAGGTTGGTAGCTGTGTAATACCTCTATAGTCATTACACTTTCTTTTATCTCTCTTTTTTAAAATGGATATTTTATTACACTTCTTCCATTCTTGTGGTAATACTCCATTGTTACAAAAGGAACATAGCAGTTTATGAATCTCTATTATTAACTTTTCAATACCTCCCTTTAGTAACTTCTGGAATTGAATATATACCTGGATATTTATGGTTTTTTAACTTTCTAGTAGCTTCTGTATTCTTCAACAATCACTTTTTTTTTTAAATCATATCAATGTCGATGAAATAACATAGCTACATTTTTTTATGCTTGGTTTTCCTAGCAGAATTCCATTATAATATTTTCACAGCGTTTTGCTATCCATTAGGATTATACACATATGTTAATTACACTTATGTTGTAGGTTTGTGAAAGGTATTTGTATATAGTGGGAGTGAAAAATAATTTAAAAAAAACTAAGTAGGGTTGATGTACTAACTTGGTAACTGAGGGGATTGGAGCAGAAAAATTATAACTCATATTTTATGGGAAAATGTGTTAGCATGGATTTCTGGTAGCTTACATCTTGAATCCTTAAAGTCAGTCAGTTGTCGACCTCGGTGATCTTGGGGTAAAGTTCTCGCCTCAGGACCCGATGTTCGTGGGTTCAAACCCAGCCGAGGTTGACGGATATTTCTTGAGCGATAAAAAATCCGTAGCACAACTTTCTTCGGAGGTGAAATAAAGCTGTTGATTGTGATATGTAAAGAAACTCTGGAAGGTATGTGGAAATACCTTTCACTGCAAAGTTTGTAAGCCCTTTCACTATCGCCCATAAAAAAAGTATTGTGTGTTGATATAATCAGTCGATTCAGAATGTGCATGTTAATACCTCAAATAAACAACTAAAAAATATATTGTTTGTCGATATTTTGAAGTTAGCGAATATTAACGAATAAATATATATTTTTATAGCTAGATTTACGGATTTTATAGACGTTTAAATAGTGAAAATATCCCATATAAATTTATGGAGGCTGTCATATTTTTTTTGGCACAACCCCCTCAATTATTATTCAACAGAGGTAGATTCCCAAAAATTGTTAAATCTGCCTGATTACCAAACCCTTCCTTCACCTCTGACAAGACATCTTGTGAATGTGGGGAATGCCAGGCCTCCACCGTGGTTCGGATTCCACGTTAAACTGTAGGTCCTCCATTTCATCTCCCAATCACCCTACCATTACACATTAGCGTAAGTGCGTATAACCCGAACGGGTAGTAAGACGCGGTGCTAATAATAATATTGTTAAATTTGCGCACCAAACACGGGTAAGGTTTGGCAGAATATTATAGTTTCTTGGACAGTGGCTATCTCTAAAAAGTAACAAAACACCTGGAAAAGCATGGCTTACGAACACGCGTTTGTTATCTATTTTTAAAGTGAATGCAACACAGGAGTCAAAGCCTAGCACTCACAAAATTGCTGTAAATAGGTTTAAGGGTTTAATATAATGGTAAAAAATACAAGTTACGTTTAAAAAAAAGTGAATCTTGTTTTTATTTTTGTAATATTGATTATTTTAATACTGAGACATTTTTTAATTTAGATGGTGAAAATATTGAATTTCTCGAAATACTCAGATTTGTCTATCTTCAATGTGGCGCATTTGATCGAACAAGAAAGTTTAAGGTTGTAGAAGAGACTTATTTAGACTTAAGCATGCTGATTTAAATATGCTTTTTCAAACTAACCATTTTTTAGCTCTCATTATAGCTCGTTTAGTAAATTGGTTAGGATCGTTAAATACCCTTCAACTAAGGAGGGAAAACATACTCAAAATTCTAAAAATCATGGGCGATCACTCTCCTGATGACACTATAAAATTGGGTCGGGCCTAAATTTATTGATAGGGTGAGATTATGTGTCACTGTCTAATTTCTAGTGGTGACAAATAAAAATATTTGTACACGACAGAGCCAAATGCATCGTGCGTCGTATTATCGGTGAGTAACGGCCTATTTATTCGAGTGTTTGTTTCATGGGAGTGGACCAGAATTATTTGCACACGTGAGGCGACCTTTTGAACAGGTGCCATGGGAACCAGTCGAGACTCGACACTGGTTTTCTGGGCAAGGATATCAGACTAGCCCACTTCAGTGGCCGCATGGGCCAAGGCGCTACTCTCATAATAGACTAGACTGCCGATGACGGGGAGGTCGTGGTTCGATCCATATTGGGTGCACTGAGTGTGGTTTTTACTAAATAGTTTCTCAATATATCTCCCCATGCAAATGTGGGTATACTTCCTTTAAATTAAACCTTCTCCATCCCTAACCCATTAGCATAATTAGTACTTAGTACAACCCGAACGGTATAGTAAGACGTGGTGCTATATATATAAATGGAAGGCTTAAATACCGCGTTGACAACTGTGCTTGTTTTTAATCTGATATATATATATATATATATCAGATTAAATACAAGCACAGTTGTCAACGCGGTATTTAAGGGTTTGGTAATCAAGGATGTTATTCAAGTTATCAGAAGTTCGGACAACTCTAAACTCTTATAGGTCATCATAAGCAAACCCTGGTTTATTGTTTGAGCCAATCGAATCCAACAGGCCAGGTTTGATTCCCGACACGGCTGAAAAATTTACCCTTGTAGATATTAGGGTTTACACTTTCACAGTGGTGAATTAATGGATCGGGGACTGGATGTTTTGTCAATTCTGTACTCAAGTTAGTCTTTTATTAGTGTCAGTATGTTAAACATAAGGGCTATCAACATCTTAATTAAAGTAGTAGGAATAAAGAAGGTAGTTTAGAGGAGGTGCACCCTCATTAGCAAAGAAAGAGGAAGTAAAAACCACCCAAAGTGCAGCTGGCCACGATTAAAATCCCGTCATCTCCATCGAAGGTGATCAAATGAAAAATGGAAGGCTTAAATACCGCGTTGATAACTGTGCTTGTATTTAATCTGATATATATATATATATATATATATATATATAGACTAACTTGAGTACAGAATTGACAAAACATCCAGTCCCCGATCCATTAATTCACCACTGTGAAAGTGTAAACCCTAATATCTACAAGGGTAAATTTTTCAGCCGTGTCGGGAATCAAACCTGG
>CABFOV010002237.1:19605-42479 GCA_902141375.1 Timema poppense
CCGGGGTTCAATCCTCGGTCCCGGCACAGATTTATCTGATTACCAAACCCTTCCTTCACCTCTGACAAGACATCTTGTGAATGTGGGGAATGCCAGGCCTCCACCGTGGTTCGGATTCCACGTTAAACTGTAGGTCCTTCATTTCATCTCACAATCACCCTACCATCACACATTAGCGTAAGTGCGTATAACCCGAACGGGTAGTAAGACGCGGTGCTAATAATAATAATAATAATAATAATAATAAAATCCTTGGTTTTTATTCACTGCTCGCGGATGCATGTGTAAAGTGCCATTTTCTTAGGAAGGGCCCTTTATATAACAGCTAAAAAAAAAGTTGCTAGATCTACTTTCACGTATTCATACGTCAAATCATGTGATCTGCACCTGTAACTTTTGTTAGGTATAATCAATAACCATTATAATAACAATTATAAAATAGTAACACCTTGTCCATTAAGGCAGAGTTTTTCTTTTTATTATTTTCTAAATGGGCCATTCTATTAAATTGGACTGTGGCAAAGACTGCAGGTGAGTTGCGGCCGCACGAGTTGTTTACCTCTAAAGATACAGTTGAATGGCGGACCCGCATTTTCAGAGCCACATACGAAATGCGGCCCGGGCTGTTGACCTGACCTAACCTAACCTAACCTAACCTAATAAATCTTCAAATGTTTGCCACCACTAATGAACGACAAGAACTGAGGACGTTTGGATATTACAAGAGATGTCGATACGAGACGATGATAGTTTCTATCTGAAATATAAGCCAGCCTGATAGAAAGCACACTGCTATTTAGGTGGACGCAACTATTACTTCTCTTTCAAGTGAGTGGGCCGTAATTAGTACGTGTCTCTCAAAAAGCCGGGCCGCAGCTACGTACACGGTCTCATGACTAGGCCCTAACTCACCTATACAGGTAGTAAATCTCACGTGTGATGTGTGCAGCTCATACTGTGGACACCCCTTCTGGTTTATCTTGGTTTTAAATAAAATATTGGAAATAATTCCAAAACCCTAGACGCCTACATTTTTTAGCACTGCGTCTTACTACCCCTTCCGGCTTTACGCTTAGTTACCAATTATGCTAAAAGTTTTAAGGATGAGGAAGGTTATATTTAGATAAAGTTTACCTGCATTTGCATGGATTTAAAGTGGAAATCCATGTAGGAAAAAATCACTCTCAGTACACTCGAGTAGTGGTTGAAATGAGAGTTTCGGGCCACTTTCTCCCATAATGTTAACATTGCTCCTTCACATTGAGAAATTGGGTCACTTTCTCTCATAAGAATAGCATTGATCAGTGGCGGATCAGGAAAAAAATATTTGGGAGGGGAAGAGTAGGCAAACCAAGTGTTTATAAAATAGTTTCACCATTAATTTGATAAAACTTTTATAAATCACTAACATTTTATTTTTATATATAACATTTTACTGCGTACGTTTCCAGGAGACTTCTAGAGGTGTTTAGTATCCATAATGTCTTCTAGCCTACGGCAGGTTACGGGGGTTATGTTACCATAAAAAGCATTTCAAAGAGCTTTTAGTGGTGTTTAATATTTAGAATTTGTCCTAACCTCTGGCAGTTAGGGGTGCTGTGTTGCCATAAAAAAAACTTCAGATAGTGTCTAGAACTGTTTATCATTTAGAATGTTTTTATAGCTTCCAGCAATTGGGGAATGTGCCGGTCAGCACCGCCCCCCCCNCCCCTCACCCTGAAATTATTGGCTTGCTACGGCCTTGGTGTGTATTTTGTCTTTTCAATAGCCGTTCAGGGCTATCAGCAGACGATATTATCCATTTAACATCAACATATACATTTACACTCCATTAATGTATATGCTTGTTAATGTAATTAAAACCCGCATTGGTATTGGTATGGTTTAATTCGTCACTCTTGGTGTTGAACTGAAATGCCGACTATGCCGAGATCAGGGCTCGAATCCCAATCGTGTGCAATGATTTTTTTTTTCTAAATGTTTTATCACTATACCTCCATGCAAGTGCGGGTAAATTTCCTATAACATTCTACCTTATAAATCCCTACTTGATTAGTATGATTAATGGATGGATGTGTATAACATGAACAGGTGCTAAGATGCGGTGGAATAAAATAGTAATTAAAAATATCACTATAATTTCAATAAAAGTGGGCCGTGCACTGAGCCTTATGGTACTTCTCTCCTTAGAGGGATCTATACAGTTTGATGTTATGCCAAACTGTGTAAGTTTGTTGGTTTCTAACATTATTATTATTATTAGCACCGCGTCTTACTACCCTCTCTGGTTATACGCACTTACGCTAATGTGTAATGGTAGGGTGATTGTGAGATGAAATGAAGGACCTACAGTTTAACGTGGAATCCGAACCACGGTGGAGGCCTGGCATTCCCCACATTCACAAGATGTCTTGTCAGAGGTGAAGGANCTACAGTTTAACGTGGAATCCGAACCACGGTGGAGGCCTGGCATTCCCCACATTCACAAGATGTCTTGTCAGAGGTGAAGGAGGGGTTTGATAATCAGATAAATCTATGCCGGGACCGAGGATTGAACCCCGGCCGCCAGCATAGAAGTCGGACACCTTAAACACCAGGTCACCTGGTTTCTAACAATTGTGAGTTAATCACTCATTCATATGCAGCCCCTTCTACATAATACAGTCTTCTTAACCTGGTGTTTTATAACAATTACGAATATTCAGGATTTTATAATTTCCATTTGGGGACAATAGACCAAATTACTGTGTACAAACGTTACTTCTGTCCAGAGATATTTTCCCGCTGGGACTGCCAGATCAGTTCTCGTTCATCTGCACATTCCGGACGAGGAAACTGGCCAAGAGTCCCTGGCAGATAATTCGCATCTCCGACATCCAGAATAAACCTCAGTTCCTCATCACGATGAACCCGAGGAAAGAGACTGTGGAGTTCTCCATCATCAACTACGACGGAAGACTGCAGACTATTGTCTTCAACAAACCTCAGGTAATTACAGGGGCGGCTTAATAGCCGTTCTAACTGGGCAACAGCTCGGGGCACCAAACAGAGCTAGACTTAACCTGATCTAGCCTAGGCATGATATGAGAAAAGTCCCCAGACCCAACATAACCTGGGCGTTATGAGAAAATAATCCCCAAACCTAACATAAAGTGCAATATACTTCTGCTAGCCCACCATGTGCATCAACTGTTGTCGATTACTCACGATTGCTTGCTCCAACAAACAATTACTTATTATTTAAGCCTCATTGTTAAGTTATTTTGTATTTGCATCTTTTGTTGATAGAATATTTTATCCTCCTTTTAATATAAAAGGGTAATATGATTCTTTTCTAATGTGCCATTTTTTGATATCTGTAATTGTTTATATATATATTTCATATTAGGGTGTATTGTTGGTCGATTCCTGGTGAATACAGCAAACCGTATCATTATGTGATGCCTAATTCAAGCTGTAATACTTCCTGTTTTTTTTTATTTGAAGTATTTAACATGCACTTTCTGTACTGACTGATGATATCCGCACATGTCTTATTATGTCTTATATCTATATTTATCTTTATACATTTGTAGGTGTTTGACAAAAGTTGGCACAAGATCCACTTCGGAGTGTCCCAAGATCGAGTGATGCTCTACATTGACTGTGAGGAAACTACCATGCAGATGCTGGACCCCAGAGGGTCAATAGATGTGAACGGCAACATCACCATCTCCAAGGTGTCCAGTGGGAAACAGGTAGTCCCGGTATGTATAAACTATCAACTAATGTTTCTAGAAGATATGCAACACTCTTTGTAGACCAAAACTATTTGTTAAGAAAACATTTTACAAGTATTTTGGCTTAATTTAACAAAGTTTTACCACTGAGCCTCTCAGGTTATTATTATCCAAGACAAATAATTGGGTTATTCAGGCAAATGGATGAGGTTTTAGTTCCTTTAGGGAATTCATTTTTCAAAATATATTAAGCGGCCCACATAATTCTGTTGGGTGTGATATGACTTTCAAAATGTGAAAGCCCATTAGGTATCCATTTGTCAAAAACACAAAGTAATGAATGGATGATTTGAATATACTTTGAAAAATAACAGCTATATATGAGAATCGAACTAAGGACTTTGAAGTCAGTTCTTACGACTGAACTACTCAGGGTCGTCACACAAAATCATATTATGAATCATTTTTAAAGGCTAAATAATGTGATTTACTCAATTGGCTCTTCACCATTTAACCTTTTCCTGGATGAGTGAAAACAATTTACAAGTATCAAAAAGCAAGACACTGTGAGGCACTACTGAAATATAAAATTATATTCAGAATCTTGTGTGTTTTCATATTTTTTGTCAGAGATTCATGCATATAAACTTTTATATCTGACCTTATTGGGTTCATTATATGAACAATTGATTTTAACATCTTAATTGTTAATTGTAGTGTTGCAATAAATGTAAGAGTATAACATATCTATAAAAGTGTTTAATCATTTTTAAACCCGCTTTGGTGGCCACATAGTCTAAGGTGCTACTCTCACAAAAGACTAAACTGCCAATGACAGGGAGATAGAGGTGCAATCCCGGTCAGGTGTCTTGAGAGTGGTTTACCCTAAATTGTTTTTCACTCTTCCACTACCCAAATGCGGATATACATCTTCTAAATGTAACCTTCCTAATTCCTAAAACTATTAGTATAATTAGTACATAAGTGCATAACCCGAACAATTAGTAAGGCGTGGTTACATAAAAAATACTTAAAAAAGAATAATTAATTTTTAAATATCTTTATTTACTTTAATTATTGTTTAATTCTAAAATATTTTAATGTGAAACAAAGGCTGTAGTAGGTAATGTAGTTATATTCATTGAAACTCTACACATTTAAATCTTTTTATATTAAAAGCAAGTTTTCAATCTAAGTATCAAACCATTTGGAATATATTAATTTAACCTCATTTGAAATATTATAATACATTTTGTATGTAACTTAAATTATTGTTTCTGTTCAGCACACTGTTAATAATATTCATAGGATCTAGGCCTACTATACCAATTTTTTATAGGTTAGTTTTGAAGATGTGTCATCACAGAGTAGGTCTTAACACGCTGAAAAATAACTTATAGGAGCCAGTGCACAGACAAGTAAGAAACAGACTCTCAACCTTACGGGGGTTTTGCTGCACTCCTTTTGCCACCTTGAGTCCTTCAACACTGGGCTTCATTACTGTCACTGCTGGGTGAGATAGTATTAGCTGCAGCGATCCTAGTGTTGAAGGACTCAAGCTGCCAAAAGGAGCACAACCATTTTAACCTGGAGGTTGAGTGTCTGGGTATATTATTTGTCTGTGACCCAGTGTCATAGAGTTGGAATTTTGATCAACAAAGAACTTTAGAAAAACAAGTCATATTAGAAAAGATTTTACTTTTAAAACAACCCTATGATTTACAGTGGTAGCAGGGAATATTTTAATTCAACTACTATATCCATCCTAAAATATTGTTAAATAAATTGTAAAATTAAATTCTGTATTTTCTTATCACCAATTTAACTCTTGTATACAAATTGATAAATAATTTTTCTTCTTTTGAAATAACATTAAAGCTTTAAAAACATAGAATAACTAGCTTCTAAAATAAATAACTAATATAGATATTCACATATTAGACAGTTCAAATTGTGTACTAACATTTTTATGTGATACTATTACATTAAGAAATAATATTGTATTATTATATTCTTAAAAATTAATTTTTATTTTTTTCGTTAAATACAAATAAGTGTTCTGCAAAAAGCAGAAACTTTCAAAACATTTTCAAGGGAACTTCAATTTTATTTGTTAAAAATGAGCTTGACTGCAGGTGCCGTACCCAGATTTTTTTTTTCAAGGGATGGAAGGGTTGGGCTTCCAAAAACAAAAAACAATAGGAGCAAATAAAAATGGTATATTTCTAGGTATCAAATAGATTTTATCAAATAAAAAAGTTTTCAAACATTTTTTTAAGAGATACCTGTTATAACATAGCATACTTTATAAAACAAAATCTAGGCTTCTGTCTTTTCATAGCAAACTCGTTAATGATGTGTTCAATTGGAATGTTAAATTGTCCATGCACAGACATTAGAGCTAATCCAGTGAGATGTTCCTGGCCACAGAAGTTTTTAAGTTGTGTTTGAAGTATTCTCAAAGTTGAGAATGTTCTCTCAGCAGTGCATGTTGTTACTGGCAAATATATTCAGCAACACAAAAATGTTCAGGTAAAATTCATTATTGCACTCAATAATAGCTTCACTGGCACATGACGGCCGAGCTGATTCATCTTTTCTCACCCAATACATTTTCCACATCTCAAACTCAGTTTGCAATAGATCTAAGTCAACTGTGTTTTTGTATATCTCTAAATTGTCTAGATTCAATGAATTTTCAAAGAAAACGGACGGTATCAAGTTGTATAAGCTGGTAAACATTTTTTTGTAGTCTGTAAACCTACTTTTCAATTGATGTATCAAATCGCCAAGAAGCAAAATAGCTACGGTAACACAAAAATAATTCTCAGGATCATCAGTTCTGATGTTACTGCGATATCTATGGAGAGATTCTATTCGTGGCAAATGAATGTCTTCATGAACATTGGCCAGTAATTATTTGGTCATTTTGAAAGTATTTGAAAACTGGTCTTCAACGTTGGATAAAGTATTTTCAAAATGTAAAATAACATTCTCGACATGATCAACTGCTGACTTTAAATCGTAAAGAGGAGATTGGAGGACCTTGCATAGTGTCGTTGTAGAGGAAAATACCTTTGCTAAGAAGCAAAGGCTTACAACAAACTCACTTGCAAGCATTGACTTCATACAGGAGAAAGCTGTAGATGAAGTTCCACTATCTTGATCATTTCTTAAATCTTCTAAAGCTTAAATGATGGCTTTAAATATTTCCTTGAATTTCAAAAGGTTCTCATGATTTTCCACCCGTATTCGAATCAAGAAAAATGGATTTGATATATGCCTGTAATTTGCTTGTCCTTTTGGGTGATGATCTTAGAAAAGTTGAAACAGACCTCACAGTTTCAATGCAATGCTTGCTAGAGCACAAGAATGACACAAAGCTAAATTTAAAGAATGCAAACTGCAACGAACATATAGACCTTTTGGATAAATTTGTCTGATTAATTCCTAAAATCATTTGAATGATCCTTTGAATGATCCTTTCATTATAATAGCACCGTCATAACCTTGTCTAATCATATTATTACAGTCAATACCAAAACTATGAAGAGAAGTAATAATAGTACATACCAGATTCTGGCCCGTTGTATTTTCAACTTTGACAAAACAAAAATAAATCTTCTTTGGTTATAAAGAAATTTGTCCACCTTTTTGTGTAACTTACACAAAGAGATAACTGTTACTGTCCAGTATGTCTACTGTATCATCAACTAATATCAAAAATATCTTAGCATTATTGTCTTTCCACACGAATTGTTTTTGAATCTTTGGACGAATATAATAAGCATTCAGAGCAACATTCTCAGCATGCTTAATTAGCTTCTCATCTCCACATTTCATTCTCATCCTTAACAGCGCTCTAATATTTCCATCGTTGAACACTGGTTCATCACCTTTAACCAAAATTAACCAGCACCGTTGGTTCCTCTGAGTTTAAACTCCTGCTGACCACAAAATTTAATAGTTGCAACTATGGAAGATAATTTTTCCCTGTTTTCTTCCACTTTCTTTCTCCTTACAGAATCAATAATATTCCTAATGTTCTAGGTTTTCGTCTCTTGATACTTTTATTAAGCTACTACCAATCATCATTGCCTTTTTAGGAAAATTGTGGTTGTAATGTGCTTTAAACACTTTTAAGGCATTTTTCCGGTTTTTATATGGCTCTTTCGCAAGTGATTTCAGCTTTTTACTTTATACTTTTCCGCCAAAGTCTTTGGAAAACCTAATGTAATATTTACAAAGTGCACCATCACTTTTAGTGTAGAAAAGCCAGGGAAAGCGGGTCAACCATTGTCTTTGAAACCGGAGATTTCTTTTTCCACTTGCATAAAATTGAAATTAATCCTCTGGAATCCACGGAGTAATGAGGAGTTTGAGTTTAATCTCGACATCTATTCTTTGATTGAGGTATCTACCTACAGCTAAAAGGTCTAGTTCAATATCAACATTGACAGCATCACAAGGTTCAAAAACAGAGTCCGGAGCTTTGCTGGTGGTTTCTTATGATGTGGTCGCATCAGATTCAGCACTGCTACATACTTTTTTATTCATTACTAAGTAATTGACATTTTATCTAAAATTATTATTTTATTTTTTTGATTGAACAGATTATAAATAAAATATGGTGCTCAGAAAATCAGTATGCACTGTTTAAATATGTCAATTTATTTTTATTTTGAGGTGTGGGGGGGGGGGTTTAAACCCCCTGACTCCCCCTCTTGGGTACGGCCTTGCTTGACTGTATAATTTATTAGTGTTTTATTGACCAAATGTAATCTAAATCCAATTACATTCAAAAATATGTAAAGCTTTGTATAAGGCCAACACATTTTAGCTAAGCAACTTGTTAAACAATAAAAATAACAAACAATAAAACTAACATCATATCCATTAATTTATCATAGTGGACATTTGCCATAAAAGCTATCAATTAGTTTGAAGGGACGGAAATGCAAGTAGACATAATACACCAAGTAATCACAACTACACATTTTTATATATAAAAAATTCCCACCTACCTAACCCTGGTTTTGGAGCTTATCTTAAGTCATAGAAATTCATTCATATCTTTTTCATCCTTGCTGGTATTGTGGTTTAATTATTTTTCATACATAAAATCAAAATGTTTAGATTTAGAAATTAACTATGCAAAAAAAATATTCTTGCCTTCAAACTTTGATTCATTATTTTGCCTCAAATTAAAATGGAGGTCTACTTAGCAAACTATTCATTTTTCTATAAAATATTTTGCTCGTAATGTGGATACACATCATTATGTCTAGAAACTTGAGTATCTTAAAAATTGGCGCTACCAAGTATAATACCTTGATTTTATTGCAAATGTACATTTGGATCACCTTTTCATAAAACTATAGACATATTTTTTGTTGTCTTCATTGAT
The DNA here is from genome assembly GCA_902141375.1 of Timema poppense. NCBI lineage: Eukaryota > Metazoa > Arthropoda > Insecta > Phasmatodea > Timematidae > Timema > Timema poppense. Next base: position 28,732 of record CABFOV010002237.1, read on the forward strand.
TACATTTTACCATATTATAGTGTCATTTTATTTATAATGATACCTATCAAAAGTGATCTGTAGATCACATGGTATGACATATAAATACAGGAAATTGTATCTAGTAACTTTTCTAGCTGTCAGACATGTCCATTCGTAAGAAAATTGGGGTATTGATACCTTTTACTGGTATTTGCCAATTATTAGTTTGTTTTAAACAATCATGTACAGTTCCACTCATAAAACAAAATGGGCAAAAAGCAATGCTTTCTTATGGGAACATTAACCAAGTGCTTTTTATTAATGTAACTGTACCTATATATTCACTTTATAATTTACTAACACTATTTTTGTGTTTTTCTTCCATTCTAGGTTTCACAGCTTGTAAGTATTTATTAACATACTACTCATGACTAACTAACTAATATAAGTACCAATTATATATAGTTCTTGAAAGTTGAATATGGCGACTTATTTCTGGGAGAGCTTTTCAAAACATGTCATTTATTTGCATCCCTAACATTTTAATATAAGCTCATAATTATTTATATATAACTTAAGCTATCAAACTTTTTTCATGGGTATATTAAAATAATATTTTAATATACCCATGAAAAAAGTTTGATAGCTTAAGTTATATATAAATAGTCCACTTAATACTTTATGAATTACTCGGTCTGGACAGGTGAAGTGTGGTGTGATAAAAAAAAAAAGTTGATATATAACAGGACTGTGGAATCTGAGTCAGAATCGGTAAAAATGTACTAACTCCGGCTTCAAAATAAAAATGTACGATCTTATAACCAAATATGGTAATTATATCATTTTAATTTTACATCTTTTTATTCCTCGGGACCAATATTTGTACTTGGATTAACCAATTTATTCAAATATAAATTCACAATGCCAAAGAAGCTTCCCATGAATTAATCTATATTGGATAGTTTTACTGCAGTAAATTTGTTATTAATAATTAATATACTTTATCCATTCCTGAGGGAGTTGATGTCAATGAGTATAAAAATAAGGTAGTGTGAATCAAAGGCTTGGCATACCGACTCCACGGCCCTCATATGTATGATATTCTTGGTTCACTATGCAAACTCACAGTGAATAATAATTTCACAATGTTTTAAGTGCCTGTAACTTATCTCCAGTGGTGGATTTAAAATTTTTGCGCCCCTAGGTACAGTTATAATATGCCGCCCCCCCCTCCCCCTCCCAAAAAATTTTTGTCAAGGGATTAAGGAAGTTTCAGAGGAAAGAAGAGGGGAAGGGGGTGGGTGGAATTCAGTCTGCGAGAAAATATTGATATGAAAGATAATCAATCATGAGTAGTGGTTGAAATGACAGTTCTGGCTCACTTTCTGCCATTAGGTTAAGATCACTTTCTCCCATAAGACTAGCATTGATCAGTAGCGGATCGGGGGATATTATTTTGGAGGTTTTAGCATTGATCTCCCTCACTGCTAAGTTGGGCCACTTTCTCCCACATTGATCCTTCTCATAGAGCAAGCAAGTCACTTTTCTCATAAGAATAACATTGATCATTGGCGGATTGGGGAATGATATTTGGAGGGGGGTCTTAGCATTGATCCTCCTCACTGCTAGGATGGACCACTTTCTCCCCCCTCCCCATTGAGTTGATGGGTCACTTTCTCTCATAAGAATAGCGTTGATCAGTGGTGGATCATGGAATATTATTTAGGGGCGTCTTAACATTCATTCTTCTCCTGCGAAGTTGGGTCACTTTCTCCCAGATCAATCCTTCTCATAGAGCCGGTGGGTCACTTTCCCTAATAAGATTATCATTGGTCAGTGGCAGATCGGAGAATATTATTTTGGAGGTTTTAGCATTGATCCTCCTCAGTGTGAAGTTGGGCAACTTTCTCATAAGAATACCTTTGATCAGTGGCAGATTAGAATAAAATATTTAGAGGGTGGGAGAAGAGGGCAAACCAGGCATTAGATCATTAATTTGATAAAACTTATAAATCACTAAAATTTTATCATAATATTTCTACGCATTTTGTTTTACTCATTTACCTGTTTATTAAAACGTTTCCCAGGAGGCATTCTGAGAACGTCACTTCCCACCTATAACTAATTTTGACTAAACTATTTAACTTTGATAAAGAGATACTGTTTCACTTGATGAAATCGGGCTATGATATTCACAAGCACTCGGGCTTTTTACGTAATAATATATTTATTACTAAGGTTATTACACTAACTTCCTTTTCAATATACCTACATACAGAATATAGAGCGTTAATTTTTTTTTATGTCTCCATTGGTGAACACATTTGTCTTATTTTTGTAGTGACCGTATGCAAGAGTATCGCATCCATTATCTAAAATGTAGCGTTTGTCGTCTCCGAGGGGAAAGTGCAAGTTTATTCAAGGAGATACTGCACAATTGATGTTTCTCTTTACATTAATATTAATAGAAATAATATTCACCTGAAATTATGTTCTTTTTATTTAAAGCCTTAGTTAAAAGAGAAAATATAGCAACCATTTACTATTCAAATATTTCACTACTACTCGAACGTCACTCGGCGAAAGTAAATTCAATAATGAATGGCAGTTTCTGTTCCACATTCTAAATATAGTTTCGTCCAAGTATGAAGTCTTATGGAGAGTACACAATAAGTTACACAAGTTGATCATAGCAATTGAGACAGGTTTAATTTCTTCCACAAGTAGGGCGATCTAAAATAGTATGTTGGAAGATGTAATTTCAACTTTGGGAATCAAGAAGAAGAAATAAAAAGGAAATTCTAATTCAAAATTATCTCAAGTTTGATATCAATATAATATTAAAACGTTTACAACAAATGGTTAAAGATAAGTGTCAAAACATGTTTAAAATATCATGCTTGTTTAGGCCTAACCTCATAACCAACAGTATGAGTGCCCAATAGTGTGGCGCACGAATACATTTATTTAAGCCCTTCTTTGTGCCAGTGTAGTTGGCGTCATGTAACACTCATGTCGAACTTTTACCGTGTGCGTTCTGTTAAATAAGAACAGTGCGTTCCAAACTTCAAACTAAGTGTTTAATAGGTTATGGGCCCAGACACCCAACAATTGCGTAAATATCCACGTAATATTTCGTAAAAAGTGTCCGTCAGGTAATTCACAAATCCGTTTTGTGAATTCACGTTCGCGTTAGGAAGCAACGTGGTTCGCCATTTATTTATCGTTAGGTTTTCGCGAACAGCAAACATCGTGTTTGAGGTTATATAATCCGCGAGACCAAAATAGAAATAATGGCCGAAAAGTTTGACGTAGCACACGTAAATAAGTTCGACGGTAATAATTATCACCAATGGAAATTTCAAATGAAATGTGCCCTAAGAGCAAAAGGAGTATTTGATGTTGCAAAAGGCGCCATAGAAAAGCCGGCAATAGACAAAGAGAAGGAACTAGAAAAGTGGAACAAAGACGACGCAATTGCTATGTTTACACTCACTACAGCTATGGAACTATCACAGATCACATTAGTTGAAAATTGTGATTCGTCCAAAGAAATGCTAGAGAAATTAGACTCTATCTTTGAGCAGAAATCAGAAATGAACAAAATGCTAGTCCACGAACGCTTTCATCAGTACAAGATGGACGCCAACGACTCCATTGCTCAGCATATTGCCAAGATAGAAAATCTCGCGCGACATGTGAGAGAGACTGGTGAAACACTCAGTAATGTTACTATAATGACCAAAATTCTTGGTAGTCTACCTCCCAAATTTAGAAACTTCAGACAAGCTTGGCTTTCACTAGACGAGGCTAGACAGACAATCCCAAATATGACGGCACGCCTGTTGGATGAAGAGGCTAGTCTCACATCAACTGAACAATCGGAAAGTGCATTTTTATCCTCGACAAATTTGAAAAGCGATTTTAAAAGTTCTAATAATTCTCAAAAGTCCAATCAAAAACAAAGGAATAGATCAGGAAAACCAAGGGTAACGTGCTATAATTGCCAAAGAAAAGGACATTACGCAAGTGACTGTCGTGCACCTAAGAAACCCCGAGAAAACGGACAGCAAAACACTCACAGTGACCGTTCTCAACAGGGTCATTTTTCAGCATTCAGTGCAGAGCAGCAGGATGTTATACTAAAGTCAGCAATCGCCACCGAAGATAATTGGACATTGGACAGCGGCGCTTCTGCACATATGACTAATCGTCGTGATTATTTTTCTAAGTTTGAAGAGACTGTAGACAATACGAGTGTCGTGCTTGGAAACAACCAAGGTCTTTCTGTGAAGGGAAGAGGAAGCATTAAAATAAAGAAATTTATCAGAGGTAATTGGTATGACTCCATCATCACAAATGTGTTGTATATTCCTGAACTAAGAAAAAGTCTTTTCTCTGAAGGTGTGATAACTGAAAAAGGGATGAAGATCCTTAAGGAAGATAGATATGCAGAAATTTACGAAAACGGGGAGCTAGTAGCAAGCGCGGTCCGTGAAACCAACAATCTGTATCGAATGTTATTCCGCACAGTGATCCCACATCAAGAAGTAGGCCTCAATTTAACCGCAAGTGGAAGTCTAAAATTGTGGCACGAGAGACTCGGACACATAAATAAGAGAGCTCTGCGTGAAATGGTCACCAAAGGCTTGGTTGAAGGTGTAAATATTAATGACATTGAAGATTTCTTCTGTGAGTCGTGTCAGTATGGTAAACAGCACAGGTTACCATTTTCGCCCTCAAAGCATGCCAAGGCCAAACCAGGTGAATTCATTTACAGTGACGTGTGTGGTCCAATGTCAACACCATCAGTTCAGGGTGCTAAATATTTTGTATTATTTAAGGATGACTGTTCAGGCTATCGTGTTGTATTTTTCATTAAGCACAAAGCGGATGTTGTTGTGTGTTTCAAAGATTTTGCAAACATGATAAAGAATAAATATGAATATTCTATTAAGACCCTACATACTGACAATGGGACAGAATACTGTAATCAGGAAATGAAAGAGTATATGTCAAAACATGGAATTGAGTTTGAAACAACGGCACCTTATACTCCTGAGCAAAATGGTAGAGCCGAACGTGACATGAGAACCATAATGGAAAGTGCGCGTTCAATGTTATATGCAAAGGATATGCCAAAATATTTATGGGCAGAGGCAGTAAACACAGCTGTTTATATTCTAAACAGGACTCCAACCTCTCAAGCACCAAACTCGACACCCTATGAAATATGGAGTGGAAAAAGGCCTGTAATGTCACATTTAAGAATCTTTGGAAGTGAGGCATACATGCATGTACCAAAGGAACTGCGAAACAAACTGGCGCCAAAGAGCAAGAAACTCATCCTTGTGGGATATGATAGAAACTCAACCAACTATCGTTTGCTGGATCAAAATACACAGAAAATTACAGTCTCAAGAAATGTGATTTTCAATGAAAATTCAAGTAGTTTCATTCCTAAAAGAAACACTGTAGTCCCAGTAGTGATAGAAAACACACATTCTGTTCAAAGAATTCAGCAGGAGGACGCAGACCCTCAACATTCCGAACAGAACGACGAAGAACCCAGGCACATTAAAGCAAATTACGAGCTGCGACCAAGAGATGTCATTAAGCCTCCCAAACGCTATGAAGCTAACCTAGTGGAAATAGATGTACCTCAGACCTATGAGGAAGCAATGAAGAGTCCTGATGCAGGGCAGTGGACTGAAGCAATCAAAGAAGAACTGGAAGCGCTGGAAAAGAACAACACTTGGGTGCTAGTATCACTACCTCCTGGTAAAAATCCAATAGGTTCAAAATGGGTTTTCAAAGTAAAACGCACCAGAGACGGAAACATTTCGCGATATAAATCAAGACTGTGCGCTAAAGGTTTTGCACAGAAAGAAGGGGTCGACTATAATGACACATACTCTCCCACAACACGGTATGACTCTATACGAGTCCTACTCGCTATCGCAGCTCAACAAAACTATGAAATAATGCAGTTTGATGTGAAAACTGCATTTTTATATGGTGAACTCAAAGAAGATATCTACATGCTTCCACCAGATGGAATCAATATTAACCAAAACCTTGTCTGCAAATTAAGAAAGTCACTATATGGCCTCAAACAATCATCGCGTTGCTGGAACGAAAAGTTTGATGGTTTCCTGAAAATGTTTGGATTCTGCCAAAGTACTGCAGATAAATGTGTTTATCGAGGGGATTTCAATAAATCAAAGGTTCTGCTTGCGTTATATGTTGATGATGGGCTGATCATGGCTGAAAACAAAATGGCACTTCAACTTGTACTCGATAAACTGAAGACAACCTTCGAAGTCACAATCAGTGAACCAAATTACTTTGTGGGTCTGGAAATAAAACGAAATAATGTGAACGGATCAATATTTCTACATCAGGCCAACTATATCAAACAAATAATCAAGAGATTCAATCTTGAAGACTCTAAGCCAATCAGTGTGCCTGCTGATCCACACACTCACTTGAGTTCAAACATAGGGGAAAATGAAGAAATAAAAGTACCCTATCGAGAAGCTGTTGGCAGCTTAATGTTTGCTGCAATAGTTAGTCGGCCAGACATTATGTACGCAGTTGGAAACGTGAGTAGATATTTGGCAAACTATGGACCAAGTCATTGGAATGCAGTCAAACGCATCTTAAAATATCTAAAAGACACATCCAGCTATGGCATTGAATTTACAAGGAGTGAGAATCCACCCCCATTAATTGGCTTCTCGGACTCTGACTTCGCAAACGATTTGGACACCCGACGCTCAACAACTGGATACCTCTTTCAATTGAGTAATGGTCCTATAACATGGGCTAGTCAACGTCAACAAACCGTTTCCCTTTCCACTACCGAAGCTGAGTACATTGCTGCATCAACTGCGGCCAAAGAAGTCATCTGGCTTAGACATCTTCTACTTGACATTGGGGAAACAGTGGGAGAGGCCACAGTTCTAGCGGTTGATAATCAGAGTGCAATGCGCCTTGTGCGAAACCCAGAGTTCCACAAGAGAACCAAACACATAGACATACGTTACCACTTCATATGTGAGAAATATGAGAACGGTGAGATTGACATCAAGTATGTATCCTCTGAAGACCAGTTAGCAGATATACTAACCAAACCTCTTCCACGTGATCGTTTTCAGACACTCCGTGGTGCAATTGGAATGACAAGACTGGAGAGCTCTTAAATGCTTCTCATTGACATTGATATGTATATAAAGCTGTTTATTATTTTGTTTTGTTTTGTTTTTGAAGCTAATTAGTAACTACACTTAAGTAAGTCATATTTATAACCATTTGCAAGAGTGTAAACAAGCATTCATTTAGTGGGAGTGTCAAAACATGTTTAAAATATCATGCTTGTTTAGGCCTAACCTCATTATCAACAGTATGAGTGCCCAATAGTGTGGCGCACGAATACATTTATTTAAGCCCTTCTTTGTGCCAGTGTAGTTGGCGTCGTGTAACACTCATGTCGAACTTTTACCGTGTGCGTTCTGTTAAATAAGAACAGTGCGTTCCAAACTTCAAACTAAGTGTTTAATAATAAGTGTTATCAAGCCATTAGATGTTGGTCGTTTACCATTCATTATAACTCAAACACAGTGTTGAATGTAGATTATATCTTAAATTACAACTGTTCGAAGACGAGTTATAACTTGAATTCCTAGTTTGTTCTTGTTTTTAAGGATAGAAGTCTCGAATTATATTTGACATGATTTAAATACTGGGAGCTTTCGAAGTTAATAGTTACACTATTATGGTCAGCCATTTTTGTGTAACTCAAATTTTGGATCTTTGGCTCTTATTAAGGAGCTAACCAGGGAAGTTCACGGACTATAATATTCCATCAGGTTTTTCAAGTATAATTTTGACTGTACACATTACATTCATTCAAAACTTGTTAATACAATATGGCAGATTGTTTTATTAAGACATGAATTTGATTTATTGTCCCTTGTATTTTCACAATCTTAAAATATCGAATTATTATAGATTAATTGAAGTATGACTACACACTATCTTAAAAATAATTAAATTTTGTATTGTTAGTCATGTTGTATGAAGTGGTTTAACCCTTAGTTTAAATCTGTTTACACTGGGATATTACAGTTAGTAAACATACCAGACTTACTTTGACATATTCATACGTCAAGTCATATGGTCTACAGCTATCATTTTTTTTATATGTAATATAAATATCTATAAAATAACATCAATAAATAATAAAATGCTATCAAGGTCAACAAAAAAAGTTTTTCTTTTATATCCTTCTTAAAAAAATATATAAAGTCATCTATGAATAGGTAACATTTTTTTTTTTTGCGGATTTACCCATTTCTTTTTAAGACAAACTTTAAGAAGGATCAAGGTGGGTGAAACTCACCCAACTCCACAGTGAGGAAGGTCAATGCTAAAACCTCCAAAATAATATTCCCCGATCCACCACTGATTAATGTTATTCTTATCAGATAAAATGACCCACAAGCTCAAATGGAAGGATAAGTCTTGGAGAAAGTGGCCTAACTATCCAGTAAAGAGGATCAAAGTTAAAAAAAAACTAAATAATATTCCACGAACCACCACTGATCAATGCTATTCTCATGAGAGAAAGTGACCCATCAACTCAATGGGATTAATAGGGGGAGGAGGAGGAAGAAAGTGGTCCATCCTCACAGTGAGGAGGATCAATGCTAAGACCCCCAAAATATTATTCCCCAATTCGTCATTGTTCACTGCTATTCTTATAAGAAATATGACTTGCCTGTTCTATGAGAAGGATCAAGTTGGGTGGAAGTGACTCAACTCCATAGTGAGGAGGATCAATGCTAAGACCCCCAAAATAATATTCCACAATCCGCCACTGATCAACGCTATTATTATCAGGTAAAATGACTCACAAGCTTAATTGGAAGAATACGTGTGGGAAAAAGTGGCCTAACTATCGAGTGAGGAGAGTCAAAGCTAAACCCCCTCCCCCCCAAATAATATTCTACGAACCGCCACTGATCAATGCTATTCTTATGAGAGAAAGTGACATATCAGTTCAATGAGAAGGATCAATGGGGAAGAAAGTGGTTCATCTTCACGGTGAGGAAGATCAATGCTAAGACCCCCCAAAATAATATTCCCCAATCCGCCATGCTTCAATGCTATTCTTATGAGAAAAGTGACTTGCCTGTTCTATGAGAAGGATCAAGGTGGGTGTAAGTGACTCAACTCTATAGTGAGGAGGATCAATGCTTAAACCTCTTAAAATAATATGATCAATGCTATTCGTATATGAAAAAGTGACCCACTGGCTCAACGAGATGGATTAATGTGGGAGAAAGTGGCCCATCTTCGCAGCAAGGTGAATCCATGCTAAGACCCGCAAAATAATATTCTACGATCCGCCACTGTTCAGTGCTATTCTTATGAGAGAAATTGACCCATCAGCGCACTTAAAAGGATCAATGTGGGAGAAAGTGGCCCAATTTCTCTGTGAGGAGGATCAATGCTAACACCCCCCAAAATAATATTCCCCAATCTGCCACTGATTATTGCTATTCTTATGAGAAAAGTGACCCACCTGCTCTCTGGGAAGAATCAATGTGGGAGAAAGTGATCCAACTCCATAGTGATCAGGATCAATGTTAAAACTCCCCAAAATAATATTCCCCGATTCACCACTGATCAATGCTATTCTTATGAGAGAAAGTGACCCACTGACACTATGGGAAGGCTCAATGTGGGAGAAAGTGACCCATCTTCACAGTGGGGAGAATCAATGCTAGAACTCAAAAAAAAAAATTAACCCCCAAAATAATGTTTCCCGATTCGTCTCTGACTCACTTTGAGAAGTCTTGATACAATCCATATGGGTGAAGGTTACCTGCCTCAATAGTAAGGAGATTCCAAGAAAAAACTTGATAGAATTAATGCCAACCACCCAAAATAATATTTCCTGATCCACCACTGATTAATGCTATTTTTATGGAGGAAAGTTATCCACCTTACCTGTGAAAACGAACAATGTGAGACAAAGTGACCAAACTCCGCAGTGAGGAGGATCAATGCTATTCTTATGGGAGAGAGTGAGCCAGAACTTTCATTTCAACCACTACTAGCATGTGCATGCCCTACAGTAGCTTGAGTTAAAATTATGAAGAAGGGGAGTCTGACATCAGTTACAAAGATATTGCAAAGTACAGTTATTTAAAAGAAATGTTGTTGTTCTGGCTTTAACTTGAACAATTATATAATGTTAGTCAATAATTTTAAATGCCATTATTAAAAACCAAATATTATAATAAAAATAGTGTTATCCAAAATGTGCCACCCTCTAAAGGCGCCCTAGTGGCTCTATAGTGTTAAAACGCTTCTGCTTATCTCTAGTAATAGCTTTTAAGATGACATAAATATAAGTAGTCTAGAATATCATTATAAGGGTGTATTTCTATAAATAAGCTAAGCTAAATTTTCTCATTTAATTTGAATAAATTAGTTATTAATTTGAAATGTATTTTTAAACTTATAAACACAAATCAACATTAGAGCATACTGTTTGTTAAGTAACAAATAAGTATATCATCCCATTCTATGATCAAATAAAATATTAACAAGATGGATAATATATTTAATAAAAATAATCAAATCAAACTTTTTGTTTGCTTTTATTATTTTATTTTTAGGTACCTACGGTAATCCAAAATCTTTGGCTCACTATATTTTGTTTAGTTTTATTGACATCTTGAAAATTGCACTATGGTGCATGAATGTTCCATCAAGGAGAATGGTACATCAGAACTTTTTAGGAAAAAACAATTTTTTCACAACTTAACTAATTCTAATTGATGGAATTAGAACTATAAAATTTTCCAAAACCATTAGCTAAAAGTGTTTGACTTTTTTTTATTTGACTTAATAATGTGCTATAAATGAATATGTAAATATTTCAATAAGATCGCCTGAATAATTTCCATGCTGTTAAATATTTACTACTAGTAACAGATAAAAAATGTATTTTAGTAGTGATTTATCTTTATTGATTTATTTTTTATCTTATGCTGCTAAGATTTTAAATTTATTTCAAATTTATGATGGATTAGTTCTGAACCATTAGATATTTGATTTTGTCTTTAGGAAGTTGGGTTTTTAAAATAGCATCGCCACCATCTTGTGGTGTTCATCATTTTGCTTAAGATATTTTTGTATTAATAAAACATATTTGAAATGACCAAACAAGTAATAGTGGTTGTTTTAACTATCGTTTTATGTCATTCTTAAACCCAAACAAACACCCCTCACGAGGTCCTGCTTTCAAACAAGAGTATCACTTTCAAAGAGATCACATGTATCTCAGATAGTGATAAGGAAGCTTGCCTCGCCTAGTCTATTTACAGGGTTGCAACTTTTACGGGCCTGAAATGACTAATTTTCACTGGCGACTTTCCTTAATTTTCTGTCTAATTATTTTATATTTTAATGCTGTAGAATTTTGAATTTTGAACTACCATAATACAAGAACGCATAATGCATTGCTTTGGTCTAGAGAAGAGCTCTAAACTATCTATCATTCACAAATCACATTGACATTGTTACAGATCCAGGGGTCATTACAGTCCATTGATGTATCTTACATTCAGTTTTAATTAGTGTATGCATTTTTTGTTTGACGACAAATCAGGTTGGAAATATCTTTATTTGAATAGTGTACAGTTTTGTACTATGTGGGCAGGGGTAATTAAAACTATTATCCAAGGACAACTTATTAAATCTCTAATTTGACTATAGAAAGAAGAAATCATCTCTAGAACTATCCAAGTTGGATCCTTGATGGCAAAACCTTATTTATGTAAAGGAGGTGGAGAATGGAGGTGTACCTTGTTTAGCCAAAAAAAGCGGTATTGAGGGACTTTTCCTCCTTCTTCCAGACAAAAGAAATTCCAGAGGCCCTTTCACCATTAAACATTTGTCAATTTGATGTTGCTATAGGAGAGATCATTTCATGGAATATTTTTGGATAATATAATTCTCTAGAATCTATTTGGAGTGGTATTATCTCAGATAATTTTTAATTACTACTAGCCTAGAAGATATTTAAAACGGTCTTCCCCTGATATTTTTTTAAATTCAATGTCTTTATAAACTATTTTAAACGTATTATGTTTGAAAATATAAGAACGGAGTGAAATAAATCTAGAAGAATGGGGGAGGAGGGAATTAATTCTAGGGGAAAAATTATTTTAATAGGGCAGGGACCACCCACCACTTATACCTTTGCCACTACTTGTGCCATTATTTACATGTTCGAACTTTGAGGGAGAAGAGGATTTATAAGTTTCTAATTGTTAAACAAATGTATAGCACTTAAAGTATTTAATCCTTGCCATTAAAGTTCTAGAGTAATTGAATATTTGAAATTTTTCTTTGCCTGAAGCAGTTGAAAGGCTGTGCTTCTTCCTCCCCTCCTCGAACTTAACTCTTCCCCCTCCCTCCTCCTCATGAAATTTTGACTTCTTTATGGCCTTGCAAATAAATACGGGAAGTAACATATTTGTTTCATAGGTATTTTGAGGAATTATCTTCTCTATTCAACAACAAAACACAAGTAAATAACAAGTAGACTACAAAGTCTGACTACACCAAATACGTCAACAGGAAAGAGCTAGTTGTGAAAATATGTCTTAAGCTGGCAAAAATAAAGTATTTTGTTTATTCAGAAATTGTATCTAAAATAATAATTTCAGACCCCAAAATGTCAAAGAAAAGGTAGTACAGTAAGAACCACTTGAAATTTGGAGTCACATGTTTTCTTGGCGAAGATAGAATCGATAAACCTTTTTTTATGTGTGAAAGTTATCTGTAACAATAACATGAGGTCTAATCAACTGCAAAGATATTTCACAAAATTGCACCCAGGGAATTCTGAAGACCCACTGAAAATGCTTACACAAAGGAAAGTTTGATTCCCCTCATCAGAGATGCTTACAATGAGGTTTTGGAACTACCAAAAACTCACTCCTTCAGGCCTCATATAAAGTGTCATACATAATCTCAAAGAACAAAAAGCTTCACACAATTGGCAAAACACTAATCACTAATGGTTAAAGCTGTTCTCAGGCACCAACAGAGGAAACAAATTGGTGAAATACCTCTGTCAAATGACATCATAAATTCTAGAATGAGGGATGTGTTGGCCGATGTTTTGGATCAACTCATGGAAGAACTCAAGAAAGTGACTTTCCCCTTTGGACTCGAGTTGAATTAAAGTACTGATTAAGTTCAATGCAGTCAAATCTTGATTTTTGTGAGATACATCAGTGATATGTGCATTAAATAATAATCTATTTTTTGTGAACTGCTGCTAACTGATACAAAGCTGATAATGTGTTCCAACTAATGGTCGAATTATTTAAGAAAAATAGAATTGACTGAAAGACCAAATTGGGTCTCATTTGCACTGACGGTACACCTTTTATGCTGGGAATAAAATATGGCTTTGGAGCTTTGATGAAGGTGGAAGCCCCAAGAGTGGTGATATTACACTGTTTTCTACATCATCATGCATTGGCATTATAAACTCTTCCTTAAAGACTGAAATAAGCCATATCCACAGCTATTCAAGTTGAAAACTTCTTACAGTCTCGGGCTTTGAATCACAGACTCTTCAAAATATTTTGCCAAGAAGTTGGAGTCGAACATGAAGTTTTCTTGTATCACACAGAAGTGAAGGTGAGGTAATACATCAATGTAATTTGTATGTAACAATAAATAGATTATGTGGG
>CABFOV010002237.1:57239-89956 GCA_902141375.1 Timema poppense
GGGGGGGCGATATAGATAAAATAACAATAAAAATGAGTTGCAAGGCTAGTAAATTTTGTAGGTAACAGAACATAATAAATAGATAACGAATATTTGTCAAATTGACAGCTAGTAGCCGTGTTGACATATGCCTTTCTTTAACTTGTTATTGTATTGTCTCCACTTCAACATATGAATATTACTTGAATAACTCTATATCTATCACACACAGGCACACGTTTCGCACCTGAGATATACCCAGTCCATGCAAATGCTATTTTTTAATTCGAGTCCCTATTGTCATAAAATAATAATTTGCAATTGCTGTAAAAAACAATAATTCTCTTACCTTATAAACTTTTTAAACACAAAAACTGAATTAGTATAAATGCAAAAATACTATACTGTTACAAATATATCATATATCTGATTTACTGATTTAAACACAGCACAGCCACTTGCCACTTCTTGAGACCAACTAACATTAAAATCAAATATTGTCAATAATTTTAAGCTCAGAGCAGAACTATCGACACTTAATACGTGCAATTGTCTTTGGTGATAATTGCCGCCTCAGCTTTTATGAATGGCCACATGGTATATTACAAACAAAAATAATAGCTTCTCGCTGTCAGATCAAGTCTTTCGGCGAGCGCGCTCCAACAATGCACCAGAAATCGTAATCAAAGGGTACTGAAAGTGCTTAGGCAGAGGCGTGCTATAAATTGTATACATCAATATCGGAATAACATAGACTAATATATAAAAGAGTTGCCTAAAGATTTTAATTATTGAATGGTTCTTTGATTTCATTGCTTATGCTGCACCCTTATGGTGCCGCCTGATTCAGCCGCCTCTCTGTATCATAGCATGGTATGGGCCTGCCCAGATTTTGATAACATTTTAACCTTTATTTTTGCAAATCACAAACACTGCTCATACATACATCCTTCTGATCACGATTCCCTGCTTATGGAATTATATTTTTTATTTATCACTTTTTGTCATTTTGAATTTTTATGTATATGTTTTTGGTTTGTGTCATTTTTAAGACATTTTTAGGAATTTATCATAAATAAATATATTTTTAAATAATATTGATATTTTATGAATGCATAAATACTCAAACTTTTTTTTTAATACACATTTCTCAAAATGAAAAGGCAAATACTGATGAGAAGGCAATGCTGGTATGTTTGGAATTTGGAATATACACATTACCGGTTAGACAGTGCAACTAAGTTAGAAAGAGTTGTGTTGGGAGATTTAAACTGGTATTTGTAAATCAATGTTATATTCAGCAGGATGCAAGAGTTGTATTGAATATATGTTCTAGTTTCCATTTGCAAAGTGTATGTTTGATTTAGTCGTGTGCATTCATTACGAGTTTTTGTTCAGATTTTTAGGTAATTTCTTGTAAATTCCAAGTAATTTTTGATCATATATATATCATCAAAGTCTGGACCCTGATTAAAACAAAGATTTATAAGACCAATATAATCTTGTTCACTAATCTTCACAAGCCAATTGTCTTGTATGAGTAAAGTCATTTTGTTTATTTTCACTGTAGTAATCACATCTGTTCTACCGCTTTACTACACATTCCAGTTTTCATCCTTATCTGACAGTCATAAAAGTTACCATACCTAGATCTATTTTTAATGTATTCATACTTCAAGTAATGTGATCTGCAGGTGTCTGTTTGGATAAATATTATCAATACTTATCAAATAACACTGATAATAATAAACTGTTATCAATTTTGGTTACCAAAATATATATTTTTATTTTATAAAAGGCTGTTTCTACTAAAATTGGACTGGACAAGAAAACTGGTGTCCAAAATTATTTATCTCAGTTTTGCATCAACCTACATTTCTAAAATATTAAGCCATGCTTATAATTTATTTCAAGTTGATAGGCTACATAAGATATTGGTAAAGGCAACGAATGACAATATTTATATAACGAAGCTTTTAAACCATACACTAAAATATATATTCTGATAATTGATTTAAGGTGTAAGAAAATGTACTTGTCTTCAGATGATTCTTAAATGTTTTAGTCTAAGGGTTTTTACAACAAAATACGTTTATTGAATTTAATGTTGTAAAATGTTGTAATGAGCTGAATTTTTTAACATTTTGAGTACCTACAGGATTTTCATGTGGATCAAATTTTATTTGTCGAAAGCAGAAATTGGTTAAAAGTTGATTGGACTGTATTCAAATATTATTGAAATAGTCTCTCTATCAGTGGTTCCCAACCTTTTTCAGCTTGGTAGATTGTCAAATCCCCTTTCACCTTATTTTATGAAATTTTTAATAAAAAATATATTTAAACGTGTTCTAGTTATTTCTTTATTTTATACCAAAATCAACATAACACTGGCAGATTAATGGTAGAAAAAATTACTGAAGAATATCATGATGGTTGGCACTATTTTGTTTTTATCAGTTCTTAAATGTTGGGTCTATGTTTGACAAAGCACACCACAAATTGCTTTACTTCAAGACGACATCGCTGTTTAGTTTTTATGAAAGTTAAGACAGGTGTGTCGCACATGCCCGCATTGGTAGCTTAGGGCAGCGTTTTTCAAACTGGGCTCCACCAGTTACCTCAGCTCATATGAGACAGTTTTATATTATTATTGTTTTTGTTTTTTAACACTTAAAATATCATTAGTTGTTAGGATTGCCAATTTTTTCAAATCTGACTAAAGGATATTTGCTAAAGGTGCAGCCAGAACATATGACATTTTCCACTTGTTGTATACTTGTAAACGTTAACCGTCATTTTTGAATGTTCGTAATATTAGTTCAAAATATATTTTATGAGGGCTCAAGCATATATTTTTTTCTGGTACAAGGGCTATGGTCTAAAAAGTAAGGAAACCTCTGGTTAAGGGGGAGGGTAGAATGTAGAATTGGGGGAAGAGAGGGGCGAATCCAAGGATTGTGAGTTTGGAAATAAAACATGTGCATGCATACTTTTGGCTGGTCACCATTACAACTGGTCGTTAGTGTTGCCAATACCACAATAAATAAACATCATAATTACTTTGGAAAAGTGATTTTAATAAAAAAATATCTTCAACTCCATATGATTTTTAACATTATTTCCTAATTGTTCCACATTCCCGCCCTGGAAGGGCTTCACACACCCCAGGTTGAGAACTACTGCTCTATGGGGTTTTAAATCTGGATGGTAGTAATCAAAATGTTTTGATTACTAATGAGAACTATAATTAAAACATAGGATAACAATTGTTCAAAAAAGGCTTACAAATAACTGAATGGACTACACACTTGTAAGTTGTTTTGTGTCATGTTGATACACTCTCATTTCTGATAAATTATGTAATGTTATAGGGTTTGCCAGGACCTCTTGGACCCCTTGGACCAATAGGAGAACCAGGATTTCCAGGATTCCCTGGGGATAAGGGAGCAGTCGGACCACCCGGCCGCCCTGTACGTTACCAACCTCCCCACTAACCACCCGGTAACTCACCCCCCTTAAATACACTACACAACACAGCTTACACATCTACATGTTTTACAAAACCCTAAACACATATCAGAACACAGTGACAAAAAAAACAACTAAAATGTTGATACTTTTAGTTTGGTTAACAATTATTTTGCCTAAAACAGGGTTGATATGCACCTGGAAAAATGAGCAAATTTGGTGTGGTTGCAGGAAAGTTTGGCAAAAATCAGGATGATTTTAAAAAAGAATTTAAATTTTCTGAATTTTATGACATAATATTCTTAATGTGATTTAGAAAAACACAGCATGGAGAAATCACATGAAATGAAGATGTAATTAAGAATTTACACAAAGGGCACGGGCATAATGGTTTTTAATAATCCTTGTGACAGGAATTTAATAGAAAACTATGAAAGTAGTTAGATTTTTTTATTTATATCTTGCTTATAAATTACTGAGGAAGCAGATATTTCTTCGTCTGGAAAATCTAAGGAATTTCCAAGCTTAAAAAGTGAATCAACCCTATAAAAAGATTACTTTAGGAATATATAGTACCTACATATTTATTTAAGTCATTAACTAAATTCTTAAATTATTTTCTTAAAAGTGTATCACTATAACTATAATTTCAACTCAATTGAATTTTAGTTTAAAAACACCAACAATTAATAAAAAAAAACTAGTCACCATTTATAATAAAAATCAGTTCTCAAAATATTCCTTATTACTATAATGAATGTATTTAAGTATTTTTTTTACTTCCTCTCCCTGGTGACATGGTGGTCTAGGGATAAGGTGTCGGACTTCTGTGCTGGAGATCCGGGGTTCAATACTCAGTCCCGGCACAGATTTATCTGTTTACCAAACCCTTCCTTCACCTCTGACAAGAAGTGTATTAATCACCACTTGTGAATGTGGGGAATGCCAGGCCTCCACCGTGGTTAGGATTCCACGTTAAACTGTAGGTCCTCCATTTCATCTCACAATCACCCTACCTTTACACATTAGTGTAAGCGCGTATAGCCCGAACGGGTAGTAAGACGCGGTGCTAATAATAACAATAATAATAATAATACTTGCTCTCCCAATTCCCCATTTGATACTGTGCCTAAGATGTTATACTTGCATTACATTTGGTTCCCCTTGATTTTGTGGTGTGGGTAGGGGGTTCTAGGTTCAAGTCCCAGCCAGGTGCACTGAGGTTGGTTTTCACTTATGATTTATCACTATTGTTTCTCCATCCTTTTTATACTTATGCAGGTTTACCTTATCCAAAACTATTTTATTCATCCTCACCTATTAGATTAAGCCATTAACAAATAACCTTTTTGCTAAACATACTACTAAAAGTTTTTTCTAGATAGTCCATCCATTATATCATCATTTTATTTTAAATGTAAATGTTACTATGTGTTCCATTGGGAACATTATTAAGAATACCTACTAAAATATATTTATAGAACTAAAACTAGAAATTATTTTCTTCGTTATTTAATAGAAGTTTTCAAAACATCGTTAAACTTCTGGGCCTGGATTCACTAATGAGAGCAAATAGTTGCAAGTTGCAAGTTTGAAAGATTGTATAAATCCTTATTCTCTAAGAGAAGCAGGTGCAATTTGAGAGCAAAGTTGCTGCTTTTATTTGCCAACACTCAAGAGTAGAGGAAGCTATTAAATCATGATTGTTACTTCAACAATTTTAAGTTAACTGTACTCCAATTAATGATAAATAAATTAAACTAAGATATGTTTGTCAAGCACAAAATTAGTTTCAATTTAGATAGTGGTAACAAAGCAATTACTTACCTCTTATTGTTGAATTTTTACATTCAAACAATGCAATGGCACTTCTTGCATTATTACAAAACATAATGTCAAACAAAATCACGAACTGTGTAACTTTTATCTAGAGCCAAAGAGGTTTGTATTCCTCCAATCCAAAAACATCGCATCACTAAATATGGTGGTTAGTATAGCTTTAAAATAAGTTTTATTTTCTATAAATATTTCATTAATAGTACTTAAACTTTAAACTAATAATATAAATAAATACTTAATAATGTACTACCTAATATTGTTTTTGTAAAGCACCCAGAAACAGGCCTCTTTTAATTTTATTCTTAGTTTACAAGCAAAATGTTTAGGAATATTTGGGTGACCTGGCGGTCTAGGGGTAAGGTGTCAGACTTCTATGCTGGCGGCCGGGGTTCAATCCTCGGTCCCGGCAAAGATTTATCTGATTACCAAACCCTTCCTTCACCTCTGACAAGACATCTTGTGAATGTGAGGAATGCCAGGCCTCCACCGTGGTTCGGATTCCACGTTAAACTGTAGGTCCTTCATTTCATCTCACAATCACCCTACCATTACACATTAGCGTAAGTGCGTATAACCCGAACGGGTAGTAAGACGCGGTGCTAATAATAATAATAATAATAATAATAATAATTTAGGAATATTTGTATTTGCTGTCATTTTCATTAGAGATTTAAAATAAAGTAGTATTGACTTTTAAAGTACATCTTCACAAGGATTGGTCGAAAAGAGCTTGATGACGTTTATGGTGATGTCACCATAATCTTCCTCCAGTTTTCTCCTTGTTTAGTGAATGCGGAAATGGAGCAAATAATAAGGCGTATCTTTGGGAGTATCTTGACTGCAAAGTTGTGCCATTTCTAGACTTGCACCGAAGCAGAATTGCACTCGTTAGTGAATCCAGACCCTGAATGACAAGATGATAAAACTTTCAAATTCTATGTGAAGTTTTGAATATGTATTAAACGGTATGGATTGAACAAAAAATACCCTTTTTTCCCAGTTTTAAAAATCACTTTTCAAACATTTATTTTTAATAAAAATCTTTAGTAATAAGTCAAATAACTATGTAGGAAATCATAAACCAAATCTATATTAATGTGATCTATAATTATTGGCATTTAAAAGTAGTGATATCATACACCATCACTAACATGATTATTATGTTCACTGTTATTAATTCACTAATCTTCAAGGTTTGGTTGACTTGTATGATTTTTTTACAATTTTGACTTGTTGACTGTATGATTTTTATAGTTTGAAATGTTAGTATTATCTTAGTTTAAAGCCACAAATGTACAAATTATCAATAAACCTCAATAACACAACATAAGGAAGATCACCTTGTGGAATATTTTATAATTTTATTTTTTATATATATATAAGTGCACTACAATGAAACATTTATTATATCTCAAAAGGGCTTACCTGGACCAAGAGGTGTATCTGGACAAAGAGGTTCTATAGGACCTGAGGGCCCTATTGGACCATCTGGACCACAAGGGACTCCAGGAACAAAAGGAGATGCTGTAAGATTATCTTCTCTATTAAATCTAAACTAAGAACAAGAATTGTCTCTGTTTACCTTAACTCAATTGTAGTGTGTTTTCCACTGAGTTAAGAGTCCTGGGTTCGATTCCAGACATGGCCGAAAGCTTATAATCTATGACAATATGGGTTTACCCTTTCACATCGATGAGTTGACTGCCAGGCCTGTCCTAGTCTTAAGTTAGAAGATAAGGCATATGAAGCTGCAACAGGCCTAGCAAGCCGGTAGTGAAATTATATGGCTTGAATAAAAACCGACCCAGTCTGGAAATAGTAATGGGTGCAAAGTAAAATTGTCTCTGGATGAAAATATCCACTAATAATAGAACCTGTGCAAGGGGTATGCAGTAATTTAAATATAGGCAAATTTTCAATAAACAGCTAAATAGTCCTTAGTAAAGGATATTTTAGCATTGCTTTTTAGAACATTACATAACTTGGCCTAACTTTAAGTTAGGTGTGTTTAAAAAAAACTATTTAAAATGAGTTCTATGTTTATTAAATAAAGGAGTGGCTCATGGACTGATGCCAGATAAAGCTAGGCTTAACAGCTCTGCAGTAGTAAATGCTTCACCATCCATTTGACTATCCACAAACAAAATAATGTTATGAATACATGGATCTCTATTGACTTTAAAGGTCGCATTTGCTGCTAAATGAGAGGAAACTATATTCACTAGTTCACTCCTATGTAGCTTTTGCTTTCTTTGTCAACAACCCGCTATCCACCCCTGATGATATTTTCATAGTTTTTCATTTTTTGCTTGCCATGGTGAAGCACTATCCAATGGACTAGGTGAGTCCTTACATCCTTAATCCTTAAAATATTGTAATACATATAGATATAAGAAATAGTTAGAGACCCTTGAAATGATTGTGATTATACACACATTAAGTTACAAAAGTGTGGGAGTTGTACCATTTGACCTTAATAGCTTTGATTGTTTTGAACTTTAAAAAATATTATGTCTAGTGTACATGTTGCCGAAGGAAATTCACAGTGGTGAAACGCTTTCCCATTGTTATTAACATATGTTGGTATGTCACATTTCAGGGGGATTCCGGTTTACCAGGGGAAAAAGGTGAGCGAGGGGCAGATGGATATCCAGGCGTACCTGGTACTCCTGGTCAAATTGGACCTCCAGGCCTTCCAGCTGAGAGGACAGGAAATGGGACAATTATCCCTGGACCCCCAGGGCCCCCTGGGCTGCAAGTGAGACATATTGCATTGATTCTTGACCAACACTCTTAACATACCAGCTTGGATTCAAGACTTACTCTAGCCCTAACACTTGAACTGATAAATAGAAAGCCACTATAACAAAATAAAAAATACATATTATTGGTTACAAATAGGGGTGTGTGAAGTTTCGAAAACTTTGACTTTTAATATATGTCAGCTTCTACCTTGATTAAAAAAAAAATCTGGATGTGTCTACTATGAAGCTTTATAAATAAAAATATTTGAAAGTTAAAATAGTCTACCTATTTATGTTTAATTTTTTTCATTTTTTGCTGTTATGTACATCACAAATTAAAATCCACCTTACAAAATATCATATTCTGTGATAGTAAATCAATTTATCAGCTTATTAAAAAATAATGAAAATATGTTAAATGTTTGCAACATAGCCTTTTGTAAATGATATTTATAACTCGACGTTTTCTAGTTATGCAATATCTAGTAATTTTTTCCAACATGAAACTTTTTTTTTTAACTATTCAAACTTTGATTGGACTTCAGGAATATTTCATACTACAGTGAAAGCCCAATCTTTCTTTTCTGTATCTATCACTTTCCCGGATCCATCGTTCAATACCTATAGTCCTTGGACAAATCCTATTTAAACTATAGCAATAAAACCTGCATCAATCGTTCTTCAATTTATCATTTTCCTGTATCTATTGGTCAGAATTTTTAGTCCTGAAGAAAGTCAATTTAGTACTAATTGTTTTTCAGAAACATTTTGTGTGCTCTTGATGCATTATTTGATGCACTAGATCAGGCATGTCAAACTTGTTTCATCATAAAGGCCACATTGTAATTCGGAAATTCTGAGAGAGCTGCTTTTTGAAAAAATTCCATTTTTTCTACATAGAAGGTAAAAAAAATTGATTTAAAAATGATTAGTAATTACTATTGCAAAAATAAAATTAAAGATTAAATACAGTTTATATACTTTTTTTTAACAAAAATATGAAACATTTTATTGGCAGCAATTATTTAAGTTCTATGTTGAAACAATTTTCAAAATTGATCACAATTGCATGTCCTTAAAAAGTAATCTCTTGGATGTCTTTTTGACATTTCATAAAAAAAAACACACTACTTAGAATTCCAGAATTTAACTAACTTTGATAATCGTTCTCTGGTGAATAAAGGGTAAAAATTGATTAAACCAACCCCACTTGCTAGATTGTCCCAAGTACCTCCAATTTAAATCCCAAATGTTGTATTTATACAAAATGGTTAAGGTAAAAATCGGGCTGCATTTTATGTTGGTTGACCAGAAGGTCCGCGGGCAGCACATAGCCATGGATAGGGTCGCGAGTTTGACGTGCCTGCACTATACAGTAAAATCATTCTCTTAATAGACAGCTGTGCCACTCATTCTGCAGTCACATGATCTTTGAAAAATGTAAGTCTAAAGGTGGTTTTTTACCTCCCTAGCAGTACCAGTGTGGTACAGCCTCTTGATTTGGGCATTATCTAGTGTTTCATCAGGTGTACAGGAAGTAACTAGTGAGAGGGCTGAATGTTTGATGGATGCAGAGAAAGGGGTTTGAATCAAGATTGACATTCTGGGGGCCATTCACTTGATTATTTTGGCGTGGTAACAAGTAACCCAGTCTACAATTCTAAACTGCTTTATAAAGTGTGGCCACATAAAGAATAATATAGAAGGGTCAGACATGATGGAGATTGACATAAGTGAAATGGGGATGATGATGGCACTCAAGATGCATATGGGGTTTAGCTGGGGTAAGGCACCACTGGTGTGAACTTTGATGCATGTGTGTCTGTGGACCAGGAACCCGCAGTGTGTGGAATAAATGTGTGATGAGCTGGAAAGTGGAAGTTGTGTGGAGGAGGGGCAAACTGGTCATGGTGATTATGATGATGAGGCCAAGCCTAATCCAGTGCCAAGTCTTACAGAAGTATTGGCATGCGTTTGAGTTCTTGACAGGATTCATATATGCTCACATCACCAAATGAGTCCAAGCAAACATTGTTAATATTGAAACTGTATTGTTCAGTTTTAAAATGAAAGAGGCAACTAAACAAATGAAGATTAATGACTAAAAAAGAAATAGTCAAGCTGTACATGAGACTGGAAACAATAACATTATTTGTTTATATTTTTTTATTTAGTAAATACATATAGGCAAAACTGATCTTTTTATTAATTTTACACAGGCTCCCGCAACTATCACTTTCCCGTGTCCATGATTTTTTTCATATCCTAGACAAAAACAATGAACCTAGGTTTACCTGCATTCATTTTACTTCACTTCAAAATTTAAAAATGGACTTCGCACACTCTTAGTTAAACATAAGATAATATCTAAGGAAAATATTAAACATTTAAAATTTCTCTAAAATGTTGATGGTTCAAGTCTATTCTATCTCGAATGTAATTCTTCTTTTACTAATGAAATTCAAATTTTTATCTTAGAATATATGATAGGCAAAACCACATTTGTGTGATATTTTTCTTCGATTCTAATTTTGTTTAATTCATTTGACATATGAAATTGAAATTGTAACTAAATGATAACTAGTTTGATAATGAGATTTTACATTCAGTTAGTTGATCAATAATTAATTCTTGTTGTTAATAGACTTTTACTGTATTTATGTCGGATTAAATCCCATAACAAAAAATAAATCATCATCAACTACTGTTTCCAGCCTGTGGCCAGGTCACTTTAGTAAAATATCTCCATCTTCCTTTATCCTTCCACCACTCTTCCTACTTTAATTTCTTCCATTCTTCTACTCTTACTTTAACACTTTCTTTTAGCTGCTCCTCCCATCTCTTTCTTGGTCTCCTTTCCAGTCTTTTTCCCCACATACTTAATTTCCAACATTTGCTTTGGTATCCTTTCTTTTTCCATCCTCATTACATGCCCACACCATCTCAGTCTTACTTCCTCTACTATCTCAGGCACTTCTTGTACCCCATCTCTTCCCCAGATAACTTCATTTATAATCTTGTTTTTCATCGTGACAGCTAACATGCTCCTTACAAAGTTCATTCCCATGGCCTCCACTTTCCTAGGCTCTCTTACATTCATTGTTAATGTTTCTGCTGCATATGTGACAATAGGTACAAAGTACGCCCTTTACAATACTTCCTTACACTTCAAGGGACCTTATCTTCTTCAAAGCAGGTCTCTTACACACCTATAGAACAACTCTCTCTGCAGTCTTCTTCTCATTAAATCATTTATACCACCCTCTTTCTCCTCAATCACGCTTCCAAGATATTTTACATTCTGTACTTTTCTCAGCTCTACTCCATCCAACCTTATAGCTTTATCAAGCCATATCCTATTCTTTGTCATTACCATCACTTCACACTATGCCATGATAATTTTCATTCCACACTCTCTTACTTCTTCATTCCATTCTTGTAGTTGTTCCTGTACTTCCTCTTCCTTCTCCCTTATACCATCAAGTAATTAACAAACAATATGGTTCTCATTTTTTCCTCACAGATCTTTCCTGCCACTTTGTTCATGACCATTTTCATTACGATTATAAATAGTAATGGTGAAATGCACTGCTCTGCTTCACTCCATTTTTTATTTGGAACCACTCCGTCCTTCCACTCTATATTTTAGCACAACTCTCGTTATCCTCTTACATGCTTTTCACTCTTATTATCACTCCTCTTTCCACTTCTGCTTCCTTCATCGCTCTCCAACCTTATTTCTTTCCCCGCTATCATATGCCTTCTCCACATCCATAAATACCATTACAAGTCTTTCCCATAGTCATATCTTCTTTTCATCATCTGTCGTGTGGCAAAGCTTAAGTATATTGTAGATCTCTGTTCCCTATATATGTGTTGTTCCTCTAAATATATATATAAAATTAAAATATGAATATACATACATATACTATTCACATATCTTTTAAATTCTACTCTAATCATCCCTACTTCATTAGTGCAATTAAAATGTGTATAGCCTGAATGGTTAGTAAGACATGGGGACAATTTGAAGATTTAGATATTTGGATATGACAGTACAATATTGGGGAGTGACATATCTGAATGTCTTTACGTTCTTCTTTCAGGGCATACCAGGACTAGAGGGGCCAGCCGGACCACGAGGGCCCAAAGGGGATGATGGTGAGGTTGGGCCTCCTGGTAGAGATGGCAGTGATGGGGAGAGGGGTCTTAAAGGGGATCAGGGAGAGCCCGGCTCCGATGGGGCTAGGGGCCCTCTTGGACCAGTGGTGAGTGGCGTTTCATATAACACTCTATTTTTCTGATAAACATTGTTATACTGGCCTATCTACTAAAATAGATTGTTCTTTTTAATATGCTTATAACTCGACATGATTTGAAATGTTATGAATATAAAATTATAAATCACTGTAGGTAAGTACGTTTACTTTTACTAATAACAAAAATTCGTTAGTTAATTGATTATATATTCAGTCCCAGATGCTAACATGTGTCTGCAAAGCTTTGCTAATATCTATATTGATTTGAATTTTACATTATTCCCCCAACCATGTCTTGTATCAAACCATTTGGTGTAGTATGAGGCCAGTTGGGATCAGGATTTTATCAGTTTTTGACATGTGTGGGTTAGTCCCTCCGAAGGCTATCCTCACCTTTCCAGGTCAAGTTGCTCCTTGGAAGATACACCTATTTAAATGTCATCTTTACCTTGCCAAGTTTCTTAAAGTGACATAACTGCATGTTATAAGGACCTTTAATGAGCTCCTCTCCACTCGGTTTCAGGATTTCAGAACATCTACACCGATGGTTCAAAATCTGGAGCTTCCATGGGATGTGCTTTCACTGTGAAAGGATCCAATTTAAAATTTGGCCTACCTGATGAATCCAGTGTTTTGACGTTGGAACGATACACCTTTTTTTAAATTGTTTTGTTTTGTGTACCATAATTGTCACTATTTTGTTTTTGTCTGCATGGATTCCATGCGTTCTCTGTTGTCCTTGTCCAAACTGTACTCTTGGAATCTCCTCCTGCAGATGATACATGAGCATATTTTTTAAATTGGTTTGTTAAATACCCAGCCTCCTTCTGCTGGAATCCTTGTCATGCTGGTCTTTCACTAAATAAACTGATGAACTAGGCAGCCAAGGAGGCAGTTCATCTCCCTCCTGGGGCGAGTGTGGATGTTATGTTTTTAAATCTAAAGGGTTATGTTCAGCGTGAGGTCTTCCACACCTGACAGGAGCAGTTTAAACCCCTGCTCAGAACAGTCTGCATTCAATTAGGGATAGTGAGTTGTGATGGCCCTCTTCTATCCGGAAGTCTAGAAGAGAGGAGGCTGTCGGGGCAAGGCTCTACATTGGGTATACATTTTTGACACATGGATTTTTATTGAGAGGGGATCCACCTCCAGTGTGTGAACTTTACGATGTGCCCCTTAGTGTGTACCACATTTTGTGGAGTTTCACAAGTATGCCCTACATGCCTATTCACCTGGCTATTGGTTTTAATAGTGACTTTTGATTTTTATGATATGACGGTGTGGATGTGGTTTTATGTTTACTCCAGTTTATATGCCAGACAAATCTTTTAAATGGCATTCAAGTTTCACTCATAGAGCAGCTCACTTGCTCTTTTTTTTATAAGGTGTATCATCGCTAAACCATACTATTGATGGAGTGTCACAAACAGACTTTGTCTCAGATTGAGATCTATTTTTAGCATTTTAGTACAAATTTTAGGATTTGTATGTGTTACTTTATTTTAGTTCTTTAATCTGCAGATTTTAGCAGGTGTATTAGTATTTAGTATTACTCTCCCCTATGGGAATTTTACTTTGTTTTTAATATTGTTCAAGGCCCTAATGACCTTATTGTGTCAACGGACCTATAAAACCTAATTATATTAACTCTATGGCTGTATCCGAATAGTCCGTCTAAGGGCCCTTGGAAGTCAAGTGCACTTTAAAGTTGCAACGGCGTCGGCTTAAAGGCCGGAAGTGATTTTTGATGGTGTCCGAATTCTTTTAAAGTGTACAATTGCACCCCTTATTGCGCATTTTACTAAGGGGCACATACGATTTGCCCTTTATCATGCATTTAAGTTAAACTAGCTTTTTATATTCAATGAAAGTATTATATATTATATATATATATGGAATAAAACATTCGCATACTGTTAAATAAAACTAGTATAGTATGTTCTTTGTTTATATTCATGATATTAAACGATTAAATTTCTCTTTCTAGTGTGAAAATCTCTCCCAATAGGACTTTTTTTTTTGTGTGAACTATGAGATCTTCAGTAAAATTTGTTTGAGAATAATACTTTACAGATAAAAGTGAATTAATTAGGGCAATATTTAAATGTATATAATATACGTATATATTTACCAATTTCTCTAAATACGCAAAAATGTTTGACATGCTCCTTGGTATCCCTGCATACATCCCTCATCTTTTGGCGCATAATTTCTTTGTTTATTCAGTAGCCACTCATTCAGCAAAATTTCTAAAAACAAGAGATCAACATGTAAATAATTTACTTTAGAATTCCTATAGGCCTATGTATTTATCTGGCAATACTTTCTCGATCCATTTTGATTATTTATGCTCTTGTGAAAAGTTTCAAGATTCTTGTTAGTTTATAGATGTGCGCCTTTAAATATGGCACCGTTGAGGTCATTGACTAAACACTATCAAAATGCATTATCGTTACCATGGAAATGCATGTTTCAGAATTAACCACCAG
Organism: Timema poppense; assembly: GCA_902141375.1. Taxonomy (NCBI): domain Eukaryota; kingdom Metazoa; phylum Arthropoda; class Insecta; order Phasmatodea; family Timematidae; genus Timema; species Timema poppense. The sequence goes on from CABFOV010002237.1 coordinate 72,018, forward strand.
ATGGCTCTAACTGTACTTTGCTGTCCGAAAACTATCATGCACCCTATGTAGTTAAGGGCGCCAGAAACGTATTTTATTAAAGCGTGCATTTAAGTGCACAAGTGTGTAGGGGACGGACTATTCAGATACAGCCAATATGATTCGCTTCCTTGAATCAAACCAAACTAGGAAAAAATCGATATTTTTAGGTTGTTGTAAATCCCACAATGGGCTTAAAATATCCTAATAACAATCCTTGGGAGGCAAAATTAAATGTGTGTTAATTATTACCATATGGACCGGAGAATAAGTTGCACTTTTTTCCCAAAAAACAATCTATATTAAACCTTTTTATAGCCTATAGTTGCACCCTTACATAATATGTAACAGATGTGTTATCTATGAGGACTGAAGATGTAAATGAAATAGTTTACTATCACCACAAAAGATGGTGTTCTTTACAGCTAAACTTTGACAAGGTAAACTATTGTTGCATGAGCATGTTGAAGAACTTACATTTATACATGATAACTTATAGGACTTGAGTTAAAAACCAATCTTATTTTGTTTTAATAATGTGTAATTCTTTTTAGTTGACATAATTTTAGCAGATTTAACTAGGATATGATTTGATTCAAACTCAAAAAACCTGTTTTGCAGATGTCCATGAACTAATGACACCTTTGAACACACAGATCTAAATTTACAATATTTTTGTTTACTTAATATTAATATTAATATTTACATAGCATACTAAATAATTTTACATACATGATCACATCTACTCATCCTTAAGAGCACTGAGGTGCATTGCACACGTTAAGAAATCGAGTATTATTTAAAAAGTTGTTTATAGTTTTTAATATTTTTTTAAAAACTGTAGGCAAAAAATATTAACAGTTTTCTAATGAGTAAAAAAATTTAAATTTTGAGTTTAAGGTCTTAAAAATAAAATTAGATGACAATTTATGTAAAAATTTGTACTGATATTAAAGCAAAAGGCTAGGGACCTAAATCTAGCCTTCCTCTATCAAATAACTAATGTTTTGATAGGATAGCAACAGAACATCTTAAGATAATGTTGGATAGTTTTAAAGTGGTTTTGTTTAAGTTATCAAATACATTTTTTTTAATGGTCAGAACTTTCTCCTGCATTTTTGTGGAAGAGATATTAAAAGAACCAAAGACTTCAAAAATAAAAGGGGATTTCTAAACATCTGCAATGCTTCTCAGTGCTCCTCAGCGCTCTACCATACGGCACTCTTAAGAGAAATAATCTTTATATTTGCAATGTTGATTGTTGAGTGAGCAGTGGATGTCAGGCCTTTGCTGTTAGCGGGTTCGTTAAGCTATTGTGCAACATATAGGTTTACATTAGGGATATGATCCTCAAATCTCTAATATCCTCAAGGATTCGAGGATCCTATCCTTAAGAATATTAGAGATTTGAGAAAATTTTTGATTCAATACTCGAATATTTAAAAAAAATCTATTTTTTGATTAAATTTTTTTAAGAGCTTTAATACTGCTTATTGGTGGTTCATAATCAATTATAATTATAGAATTAACTCAACCAGGCCCCAGACCAGTAATTTAACACTTAACTGAATTAATGAATGTAATAATGAATGGATTATAAGAAATAATGTTGGGTTGAAGTTCATTGAAAGTGTAGTTAGTTCTTGAGCCAAACTATACACGTTGGGTTGTCATGATTATATGTTTTAGGGTCCAGCTGGCCCACCTGGTCAGCCCGGAAGACAAGTGGACGGGGATACCATAGAGGGTCCACCAGGTAGTCCTGGTACTCCTGGAGAACCAGGCATTATAGGACCTCAAGGACTGAAGGGCAGCAAGGGTTCGCAAGGTGACAGGGGAGAGTCTGGACTTCGAGGAGACAAAGGTAGGCTACCAACTGTTGATCCTATAATCTGTTAGTGTGCTTGATTAATTACTATAGAGTCTAGGGTTTGATCACCGTATAGAGGCATATCGTATTTCACCACATAAACATCAAATATGTTATGCCAAATTTTTGTGGAAATAGTCTGGTGCGAACTTTATGCGAAGTTTTAAATAATAATTGCAAAATTATCCAAAAAAATGCTTTTCACCTTAATGTGTTGCTGGTAAACAATCACTAGTTTAGCTTGCACAGGAAAATGCAAGTCTTACCATATCATGTGACTTACCAGTTTCCTTGCTATGAACCATGCAATTTGGCTTTCAGAAATATACTTACTGACAATGTGCATGCGCTATGAATTCTAGGCTTGCATAGAGCAAGAAGACAACCATGCAACCAAAGTCAACAGCTATATGCAACAGGTCAACATATTTATTATTGCATCGAAATGAGGATAGGGGAGAGAGAATGAAATAATTTGGCCTCTGTTTACCTTTTAAATTTACATGACAAACAAGACTATTTGACAACCATGCAATTAAATTTTTGATAAACCAATTCTTTGATTGAAAAAAATGGGGTGCGACGAGCATGTGGTGAAATACGATCATTTACAAAGTGTTTATAACTTGCATTATTGTCTTTACTAAACAAGAGGTAAAAAAGAAAAGAAAATCACAAAGAAAAAACGTTAAACTCTGTGTTTAAAAATGTGTGTGACACCAGTTTTGTCATTGGAGCCAGAATAAAGGAAGATGATCTCACATTTGTGCTTTGGAATTGTTCCCACATTTCTTCCTTTTTCCCTTCTTCACTCAATTTAATTATTCTGATCAATTTTTATAATTTTCATTATTATATAATCACTTAGCCATTGGCAAGGATGTAGAAAGAGAGGGGTTGAGGGGGCCCATATTAGGGGTGTGCGAGTAGGCATTTTTCACTTTGAGTCAAGTTTGAATCAAGTTTGAATAAAAATGTTAGTTTATTCAAGTTTCGAGTAATATAAAGCACTAAAAATATTTTAAGTTGATTTTCTGTAATAGATCAATTTATAAATCATTAGTACCAACATATATTTCCTAGAATGATTTTTTTTGTGAAATAAATATAATTACACAAATTCTGATTTTTAAATTATAACTAATATAATTGTACAATTTTTTTTAATAAATCAAAAGGAAATATATTTGATATGAAATAATATCTTAAAATTGAATCAAATTAATTTAACTCGGGATTTTTGATAAAAGTCAAAAATTTGAGTCATTAAATGTTTTGAATTTAGTGAAAATCTTTTGAGTCTTGTTCGAGCAGCTACAAAAATTCGACTCAAACTCGAATTTTCGATTAGTCGCACACCTCTAGTCCATATTTTGGTATAACAACTTTTATTCGCTAAAGGTATACGGTGAAACCTTGATTCATCGTTTGCTTCGGGGATCTGAAATAAAAAACAATGGATACGAGAAAATGATAATGCAAGTGCTTGTATGTAATTAAAAAGAGTTATTAGATTTGCCATTATATATTTACTAAATCAAAAAATGTATATAATTAATGCTATTGTTTCCACAATCACTTCACATTACTTCTCTTTAAAAAAAAAAGTCATTAATCTTCATTTGTTTTGTAGAACCTTTCCTTTTCAGATTTTAAAATAAACTGTATGACACTGGTGCAGTTAAGTAGGGGGGAGAGAAGTAAAAAACCACCTTTACACCACTCAAAAAGGATGTGTGTGGGGCATTGGTGGCACAATTGTCTACAAATAGGATTTTCCTTCATTGTGCACTGAATGCATCAAGATCATGCTGAAAGTCTGAAAATCTACGAATTCATCCACACTTTTGAGTTGGCACAGTATGTCACAGGTAACTTCTTTACATTTTTAAAACACCGTGGTTTCGCGGACTTTCCAATAAAGTTGGGCACTCGTTTGTCTGAACCATCGATGTTTGTGCACAGTAGTATTGACAGTCGCTCCTTTGCACTCTTTACTCCATGTTAAGTCTCTCCTTTCAGTGCCAACATTTGGTCTTCCGAGCAATTGAAAAATAGACCTGTTTCATTTGTATAATAGATGCCCTGAGTCTCATATTCATACAACAGCTTTGAAAGCCTCTTGAACCAGAGGTCAGTGGTGTTGATATTCATAGCAGCACACTCCCTGGCACAATTTACTAAACACCAGGTCATGATGTTGCTTCAACCATTTGAAGCTAAATATATCTCAATCCCCATTGTCACAGCTATTTTGAGGGATTTCTCCATCAAAATGCTACCGACCATGGGAATGCTTGATGCTCTGGCCTGCTTGGACCAGGTACAAAGGAAATTTTTCAGCTTGCTGTTGGTCGACACCTTGCCTATCTTCCTTTTCTTTAATGATGTAACACACTTATCAGCCTATTCTTTTATTTTTCTTTGAAATAATCGTGTTTAAAGTAGATGGTGGAAGGCCAAATCACTTGGCTTCATCAATCCTCTTCTATAATGGATTTTTCTCCACCTTTCTATGATGCATAGTCGTTCTAATTAACTCCTAAATTCTTTCACAGGAAGGGCCAGGTAAAAAATGTTTTTATTATAAGATAATGATTACTCTATTAATAATAAAAATCACTTTTTAGGATTGAACACACATGATGAAATGCGTACTAAACTGGATGAAAGTGGGAAGTGAAATGAGTCATAATAGAATGTAGGCAGGTTTTCACAGTCGGACAAGGCTCTCGCTATCCCCCATCCCCGCCAGATCATTGTTTAGCTCAACTGCAACTTGTTACACCATAATCAACAACATTAACAACTGTTACCACTACCGATCGGAACAACATTTGTGTGTGTCTCTTTCTTAAAAACGATCAATCAATCTTAGGGACAACAATTTCGACCAATATATGAGGGGAAACGATAAATCGAGTGACAGGTGATGCGAGTTTAATTTATATTATTTAGATAGGATTTGTTCAGGGACCACATAAATTGAACAGTGGATCAGGGAAAATGATAAAACCAGGAATGGTAGATCAAGGTTTCACTGTATTAACATTTCCCTATTTCCTCCTAGAAAAATTAGCCTTTAACCCCCTTGGCCATTGGGCCTCTTCATTGTTAAACATAAACTAGATTTCGAGACTGAGTCTTCAATTTAATATAACAGGGAATAACAAAGTGCTTTTAGTGAAAAAGGAGCCTGATATTTCCTGAAAATGTACTGTTAAGTGTGGTATTTTTAATCTTCTGGTAGGTGTAGGTTGTCCACTTCTAGCCTCCTTTCAATATTTATTAAAGCTAACTGTCTGGCATCATCCCCCCACCGATCACAATCGTTCATAATTAATACAATGGTACACACAGATAGATCACTTGATTAGATTGTTCTTTAAATTCCTCTTGAATTGCCAAACACACATCTTACCCCTCTCGAACACTAATTTTAAATTTGTAAAACACTTGTATAATTGATTCTGACTGAGAGCGTACTGGTTGCCAAACATGGAGGGCCACTGACAACTCATCACCAGCCATTTAAACAGTATTATTTGGTACTGTTAGTAATAACTAATAACTCTATGGTTTACATTTATCAGTCCACTCATGAGCCATGAGCGCCATATGGGCTAAAAAAAAAGGTCCCCTGATAAAACTTTATTTTCATTTACCACCAGAGCTTACATATGGAAATGTCATGGTAGCTCTGATGGAGTACTATTTTATACACCAACTGTCTCTGGCAGCTCACTCAAACTTTATTTTCTTCTTGTTTCTCTAAATCTTGCTTGCAATTTTTCTATGGTTTCCCCCCTCTAACCCCACCCCCTCGCCTTCTCTTCTAAGGGTGGGCCACTTATGTATTGCAATTTTTTATATGGTCCATGTTGAGTTGTTATGTGTGATGGGGCTGGTTTTTTAATCTATTATCCTGCTCCTTAACCATACTGCAGTGGTGTATTCTCTGGGTATGCTTGTCCTGCGCTGCATACACATAATTATATGTACTAGTTTTTATTTTAATTCAATGTTGTCTGTGCTAACTGTGTAAATACTAATGTTTAAATTGTTAATAAATATACATGCAATTAATTACACAGGCCTGCAAAATAGAAGTTTTCACTGAGTTTTATGTTATTTGGGTGACCTGGCGGTCTAGGGGTAAGGTGTCAGACTTCTATGCTGGCGGCCGGGGCTCAATCCTCGGTCCCGGCAAAGATTTATCTGATTACCAAACCCTTCCTTCACCTCTGACAAGACATCTTGTGAATGTGGGGAATGCCAGGCCTCCACCGTGGTTCGGATTCCACGTTAAACTGTAGGTCCTCCATTTCATCTCACAATCACCCTACCATTACACATTAGCGTATAACCCGACCGGGTAGTGAGACGCGGTGCTAATAATAATAATAATATGTTATTTGGTGTGCTGATTTCGAAAATGACCTCCATTTTTTTCCCATCAAGTCAAGATCTTTTGTAAAATCGATATTGATATTTTTGCTAAAATCCTATTAGAAAAGGAATTCTATGTAAAATAATCAATTCTTGGTGAGGCAAATTTATTTTTCAGCACTCGATTAATTTTTAAAGGTTTAAATAGACGAAAACCACTGTTGCCAGATCGCACAAGCTGCCTCTGGTCGAGAGAAAAAAAAAAGTTCCCTTGAGTTTAAACTTTTTACATCAAATTATGGTGCAGTTTATAGAAGAAAATCACCAAAATACTATTTCAATTTGTTTTTATTAAGGTAACTTGCTTTATAGTCAGGATCCTTGTAATTACCCAGATATTTACTGACGACATCTTTGAAGGCAACCCAAGCTTATTTTTTCTTTGTTGTCATGCTTGTCTCAAATTCTTTATCCTTCATAAACTTGCGGATATCTGGACCAACAAAGATTCCCTTTTTCAACTTGGCTTCAGATAAACCTGGAAACTTTTTGCACAGGTATTTGAAACAACCGCCATCTTTTGGTTTAGCCTTGACAAACTGCTTAGCTACACCTAATTTTATATGCAGAGGGGGTAACAATATTTTTTTTTGGATCAACCAAGCTGTACCGAATCACGTTCTTGGTGCCGGTTCAAGATTTTGTCTTTTCGGCCATTCTTTTTTGACCCAATATTGAGTCTTATCCTGGCTGTCCCACTCACAAATGAAACATGGGAACTTGGTATATCCGCCTTTTGACCAAGAAGCATGGAGATAACTTTCAAATCACCGCAAATGGTCCAACCATGGGCGGCATATTTTATTTTGTTGAGGACGAGAGCCTGGTTTTCATAGCATGCTTTTAAATGCACTGAGTGTCCAACTGGTTCAGATTCAAACTGGCCTCCGTGAGGAAGGACAGCTTTAAGGCTCCTTTTTAAGAAATAGTTTTAATTGCAACGTCAGTGTCCCTCTTATGCATTCAGAATTGTTCCCATACCACTCTTAGCCCCCCATCAATATTTACTTACATTTCTAACCATGCAGATATCATTACAATTTGAGGACCACGTTTGTGGTCTAGTGGTCAGAGCTTCTGGCTACGGACCCAGAGGTTCTGGGTTTGATTCCCAGTGTTTTCAGATTTTCTGAGAAGTCTTTCCAGATTATCTAGGAAGCAGAACCACTTCTATATGGGCAACCATATTCAAATATTTCCCTTGAAATTATCCATTGACGTTATTGGACAACGCGGGCTGAGGGTCCCCCAAATCTTCCCTGCTACTTTTAGAGTATAGTATACTATTAATTTTTTCAGCATACGCCACTGGGCTCCTGTCTAATTCAACATTCCTGTGACACTTTCTAGAAGTTAAGCCACCAATACACGCACAACAAATATGTGTTCATTCTTTTTTATTTATTTCTATCAGTCTTTTCTGTACATTCCTCAAAGGCATATATAAATGGGAATTTTTAAGCAATAATATTGTGGATTGTGTTGGCCACAGGAGAACGGGGCTTGACTGGCCTACCTGGTCAAGATGGTAGTCGTGGAGAGCCAGGAAAGGAAGGTCCCCCGGGGAATCAAGGAGAAAGAGGAGAGCCGGGCTTTCCCGGAACCCCAGGACCTCAGGGTGGGCCTGGTTTAGTTGGCCTACCAGTAAGTACACTTTCTTTAACAGTAAAAGCATTGATTGCAACAACATTGTTAATTACATACATAAAAACCAATTTACCACACTTTCTCTTAACTTCAATTTATAAAATAGTATAATTATATGATCTAACTTTCATTGATGCTAGTATCTGACTTTCTTAACATTACTAGATCTAATTTAATGTATTCATAACTGAACCGTATAGTTTGCAGCTGTCACATTTTATTGTTAGTAAATAATTTATAGGATAATACGCTTTCCCTAGTCTCTTCGTCTCACATCTCTTACCCTCTTCTGTACATCCATTTCAACAGTAGATGTAAGGCCCACGACACCCAGTATTCTCGGTACAGCAGTTGAGATCTTGTTGGAGTTTGTTTGTTTTTTACTTGTGAGGGTGGGGTAGAGTTGCTGACTTGCATTATTTGTTACATCATTTTGTACCTTCCTCTTTTCCTGGTGATGCCGGCAAAATTGACCTTAAGAAATGCTTATGGGGGTGTAGGGGGGGCAGTTAAGAACAAGGCACTCAAAAACTTTCTTTAGGCATACTCAGTATAACAAGTAACCGCTTCGCGAATCACTCTCAAACCACATAATGAACATGAAATAGTGTGATATTGAGATAAATTGTCATTAAAGCCCCCACTGTGGACCCTTTTTCTCCCGTAAGCTCTTCATCGTAACAAAACGCTCTTAAGCCAAGCTTAGAAGAGTAGCACGCCTGGTAGGTACCAGTATCACCAGAGAAGTGTGGCACATCCGATCAGCTCGCATGTCACTAGAGATGTGTGTCTGAGAAACTTGCCCACCCAACCATAATCCCTCCAGTTAAAATCAAGGTAGGCCAATGATAAGCACTGATTGGCTGGCTGTCTCGTGCTAAAACCTCCCCTATACTCTGAGAAGCCACATGTGCAAATTGAAATAGAACCCACTTTCCGGATGGAGACAAAATAATACAAATAAAATAGTAAGAACCACAAATGGAAATATAACTTCAAGAGTGGCTTCATAAGAATGAAAATTACTAGATTGAAAAGTTAATAGCCTAAAAATAAAGTTGGTGAATTTAAAATTATAAGATATGTTGCTTACAACTTTGATTATGGCTAGGGCTACTTAAGATTAGCATATAACTCCACACTTTCTTATAACTAAACATTTTAGATAAACAATTTAGTAAGTATAAGTAATTACTAAATTAGGCTTAGAATAGAAAATTATACAAAACATGCGGAAGGCTATTATGAAAACAACACGCTTGACTTAAATAGCATTACTATATAAATAGGATATTTCCTCAGTATAATGACAAGGACAAAATATAATTTCTAAGAGACTCGAGGAGGAAGAAAGGAGTAAAATTAAGTATAAACTGGCTATTATAACTGATGGACACTTGTAAGCCTATTACATGAATAAATGAATTTAGGGGTTAAAGGATAATATTAAATTAGCCATAGTAAATAATGTATGCGGTGACCTGGTGGTCTAGGGTTAAGGTGTCGGACTTCTGTGCTGGGGTCCGGGGTTCAATCCTCGGTCCCGGCACAGATTTATCTTATTACCAAACCCTTCCTTCACGTCTGACAAGGCATCTTGTGAATGTGGGGAATGCCAGGCCTCCACCGTGGTTCGGATTCCACGTTAAACTGTAGGTCCTCCATTTCATCTCACAATCACCCTACCTTTNGTTCGGATTCCACGTTAAACTGTAGGTCCTCCATTTCATCTCACAATCACCCTACCTTTACACATTAGCGTAAGTGCGTATATCCCGAACGGGTAGTAAGACGCACTGCTAATAATAATAATGTATGCAGGGGAAACGTGGACTTTGGATAAAAGAGAAACAAGGAAAGTGGATGTCATGGGAATGAAGTTTTTGAGGAGCATACTAGCTGTCACCAGAAGTGATAGGATTAGGATTGAAGATGTAAGGTCTAAAGTTGGTGTACAGGGTATATATGAGAGAGTAGAGGAAACTAGGATGAGATTATATGGACACGTAATGAGAATGGAAGGGGAGAGGAGGATTCCAAGAAGATTAATGTATGAAGTATGTAGGGAAGAGACCACAATTGAGACCAAGAAAGAGAGGGAGAAACAAGTAGCAGCAAGTGTGAAAGTGAGAGGAGTAGTGTGAAAGAGAGTGCAGGAGGGAGAATGGTGGAAGGACAGAGGGAGATGGAGGCATTTTACTAAACAGACTCGGCCTTAAGCTGGAGACAGTTCATGATTATGATTAAATTAGCAAAATAAACAGGGTAAAATAAATATCTAAATGGAATGGTATATAAAGTGAAAGCGAAAAATATTAGGTTGCACATATAATATGAGTAGAGTTTTTGGAAGGACATATTTCGAGAAAAACATCACACTATATTCATGCTGAAACAGTATATATTTGATAAATTATAAAAATCATAATATAATTAAATATATCATATAAAACACAAATATAAAGGGATTTAGATGTATAGCTTTTTGTACAATACTTGTAAAATGTATGTTTTATGATTATCGTATTGAATTAACAAATCTATTTAAATAATAAACCCCATTTAAATTAACATTAATTTGAAATTGGTGTTAAATGTCAGGTGACATGTCTAGGGTCACTACAAGCAACTTGTCACCAGTTTTAAAATTGTAAATATAAAAGAAAAAGTGGCAGTGCTTTATAATGTATTTGTAGATGGTATCTAGTAAAAATATGATAATATTTTAATAATCAAGCATCGTTTCCAAGCATACAGAGAATAAAATGTACGTTATTTTTAGAGTTGGTTTAGATCAATTATTTTATGAATCATCATCATCATCAACTGTTTCCATCCTGTGGCTGGGTCAATTTAGTAAAATTCCTCCATCTTCTTCTGTTATCTGCTCCTCCCATCTCTTTCTCCACCTCCCTACAGGTAGGGGATTAAAGGCCCTTGAGCTCCTAGGCCCAATTTGCTCTGCCCCTCTTCCCTCCAAAAAAAAAAAAATCACCCACCAACAATCAACAACTAGGCATTCACACTGGTATACTATAATATACATGAATATTGCAATAGTAATTTAGGTTTCGAGGAAAGCTTTTGTTTTATTTGCATGAAGTTTTTTAATATCATGAACTGAAATCAAAATATATAATTAATTTGTTAATTTAAGCTTTGAAAAACATGAAACTTTCCTTTGAAATATAGTTTTTGGATGGGAAAAAAATCATTATTTTAAAAGATATTTTTATTCAAACTAAAACAAAAGACAATACATTAGTACAATCATATCGTATTATGATCACTAAAGAAATAAAAATACATAGCAGTAGTTTTTTTTTAAAGTTTGGACAAACTATTGACTTTGACGTTTGAAGTTGATGCACTAAAACCATGTTTTAAAATTATTATAAGATATTATTACTTAAACTCAAACAAAACACAATACATTATTATAGTCATATTCATATTATAATAGCAATATTTTCGTAAGTTATGAATAAAAACTTATTCCTCTGGCCTGCGGCCCCTAGGCCTAATGGTTAAGCCACTACTGCTCCCTACAAACTTCATTTCCAACATTTTCTTCTGCATCCTCTCTTTTTCCATCATCATTAACTGCCCATACCATCTCAGTCTTGCTTCCTGGACCATCTCATGTACTCCCTGTTCCTCTACTCTTTCCTGAATAACTTCATTCCTAATCTTGTTTCTCCTCCTCTTTTACAAATCAGAATCTTGAATCCGAATCTTGGACTAATTATGAACATAAGAGGAAAGATAAATATAGTAGAATAATAAAAAAATTAATTAGTAACTAAGTGTTAAATTACTGGTCTGGAGCCAAGTTGTTAAGTTATTATTACTATTAGCAATGCGTCTTACTACCCGTTCGGGTTATACACACTTACGCTAATGTGTAATGGTAGGGTGATTGTGAGATGAAATGAAGGACCTAAACCACGGTGGAGGCCTGGCATTCCACACATTCACAAGTTGTGGTTAATACACGTCTTGTCAGAGGTGAAGGAGGGGTTTGGCAATCAGATAAATCTGTGCCGGGACCAAGGATTGGACCCCCGACCCTCAGCACGGAAGCCAGACACCTTACCCCTAGACCACCAGGTCACCGTTGTTAAGTTCATCCTATAATTATAACTGGTTCTGGACAACAAATAAGCAGTATTAAAGCTCTAAAACTAATTTCACTTGGAAAATTGAAAAAAATATTTTTCTTTACATATTTAAGTCTCGAATTCAAAATTTCATTGAATCCTTGAATCTCAAATATCCTTAAGGATTTGAAGGATTTGAGCACCCATCCCTAGGTATGGTATTTTATAAAATTAGGTGAACATATATCAGAATAAAATATCCAATGATTTGATTACAAGTAGTCTAAGCAGTCTTGTAGGCTATTCACATCTTATTTAACAAATAAAACACCTTGTCTGTGGGCATTATCTTTGCTTTAAACAATATATAAGCACCTTTTAAACTAGTGGCTTTCAAAGGTGTGCCGAGGCTCTAATGTTCCCCCATGGATGTTTCAAGAATATGAGAACATGTATTATTAAGTTCACAAGTATTGTACCACACTTGTTTTTATTGGATTATTAATTTGTTAATTATAGTATTGTATTATTGTTAATATTAATGAATTTTTAACAACATAAAAGTATTATTATTTCAAGTACCTAAGTACTCTTCTAAGGGATTCCTTAGCCCTTAGCACCCTGCCATAAGGACGTTAATATTACATCAAGGGTGCTGCCCTGTTAAAAAAATATTGATAAACACTTTCTAAGAGACTTGTTTGAATCTTGGTAAGGCCTAAGTATGAGGCTATTTTAAAAGAGTTCTACTACAGGTTATCCATATACAAGAATACTAATAACTAGCTGTCTTATAGCTCATCTCATGCTAGTGCCAGAGAAATAAAAGTACAACAGGGTCTATATTTTACTGTATTATTTTGTGGTCTTTGTCCAAAAATAACAAATTTGTTGTCACCTCTGGAGTACATAATATGTTGTAATTTTGACACACCAGGGCCCAGCAGGCATATCGGGTGCTCCTGGTGTTCCAGGACAAAAGGGAGACTCTGGTCCCCCCGGAGAGCCAGGCCCACCTGGGACATCGACTATAGGAGGAGGAGACCTCAGTTTAACCAGCGTGCCAGGCCCTCCAGGGCCCCAAGGAGAGGACGGGATCAGAGGAGAGAAGGGCCAGATGGGGGAGAGAGGGCCCCCGGGTGAACAGGGCTTGTCTGGTCTGCCAGGGAGGGAGGGGCTGCAGGGTGAGGAAGGGGAGGTGGTAAGTTAACCATAGTTAATACTAAAATATACAGTATTGACTTAATTTTCCAACAAAATTAATTTTTCAGCCTTGTTAAACTATCATTCCGGTTTGATTTTTTTGTATATGTATTTGGAAGATGCAATACAAAATACCTCAAAAAAATATAAAAGAGGTCTTCCTTGAAGAAATATTGTTTAAGTTTCATGTTTAATTCTAATTAATATTTGCTTGCAGGGTCCTCCTGGAGAAAAGGGAGAATCTGGACCAAGAGGTCCTGAAGGACCACTGGTGAGTCATTAAACCCCTCCACATCAGCACTCTCCTGTCGGAGTGGTCTTGAATAAAATAAAGATATATTATTTTAGTTGTTCAGCAAGTCATAATTATTAATTAACCATAAAAACTAAAATTCAAAATCAGAAAGGCTATATGGAAAAAATCTCATCTTAGATATGATATTTGGTTGCTATTTAAATGAGTAATTTTTTAATAGTTTAGTCTCACTACACAAAATAAATGTAATATAACAGTTGCACTCACATGTTCAGGTCCCAACAAGCAGGTTGTCACTAGTTTAGAAATTGTAAGTGCGAGAAGTGGGCTGTATTCCTATTTAATTTACTTGATGGTATCTAGTAAATATATTATAAATCATAGTACTTTGATAATCGAGCAGTGTTATCAAACTAACAAAAATTGAGTAGTTGAGTGTTTGTGTAAAGGTATGATTCCCTCTGTGCGTTTTGCGTCAGCGACTGGTGACTAGTGCACACGTCCCACGTCTTTACACTGTATCTACGTCCACTCTGCTTCAAGAGCTCGAAGACGCACCACTGAGCTAGCGTCTGTTTTAGTAGAGTTATATTTATTCATGTCATAATTACTTGCCAACACAGGAAATAAATAGAAGTTGTTTACAAAAAATACTTAAAAGGAAAAGTGGTTCAAAGGAACTGCGCAATTCAAGGACATCTTAGGTCCCAGTTGGGCTACGCTTACAATGATGATATTATTATTATCTTTATTTACATGGTGAAATTAAGGCATCAGCCTTCTCTTCCACTTAACCATGTCTTAAGTTATCATTATACTACATTTATCAATTATTATCATTAAATAAAACACAAGAGACATGTATTTGAGGAAAACATTATTAAGGTGGTGCTTACAATTTAGGGACATTTAAATATTAAGGGGAGCGGGTCCTAATTCCATGACACAGTTTTATATTTGATTGGGCTGGTTTTCAAAATGGTCCAAGATTTCTCCATAGAAGAGGACTAAAATTTAATTGTACAGGTGGAAAAGCACCCATCAATTATTGACATATATTTGATATTTTTATTGTTTTTGATAGTGTACTGGGGGTAACATGTGAAGGACAACACATGGAAAGAGATCTCAGGAATAGTTGGTTGATCAAGCTAGTATTTTTTATCAACACTATTCCAAAATAACACGGAACATTTCAAACACAATTGAAAAACTGATAACTGAGGAACGATCTGCATTACACATACAATTACCAACGACTGGCGACCAAGAGACGCATCTAGGGAAACACTGTATCCCGTGTCTGTGACTCATAATAATGCCAAAATATTACTACTCTATTTTTGTAAATTCTAATATGGACGACCAAAGAAAAGAAGATGTAACCTTTGTGCATTGGATTGGCCCAAACATGTTTTTTCTTTTATTCGGTGGAAACACAATGTTCAAGGTTGTAAAGATTGTACTATGGAAAGGGTATCAGTGGTCACATAGTAGTGGCCTGTTGCTAATATAATATTGGTGTTAGTTACATAAAAATATATCAAATCCTAAAAATGTAAGTAAATATAAGCTTATACTTGTTTAGTAAAAGAACCCCCAGCTGAAACTATTTCCTACAATACACCAAAAGTGTAATATGTTTTTATTTTGTTTTTCCCCGTGTTTTCCTACCTATTCAGTTATACATTATAGTTTTGTTTACAAAACACTTTATTCATTTTGAACATATTTGTTTTTACCTTCTCATATACATAGAAAATATTGCAATCATAAAAAAAATTCTATCTTGAGATTCTGATGATTATTGAAATTTAATGTGCTCCGAACCCATAAAAGTGCATTTGGAAAGTCTGTTTGTCCCTCAGTTTGTCTATTTGTACCTGGTGCTACAACTGAAATGGTTTTATGAATTTTGTTCAAATTTGATATTTATTTAGTTTTTAAAATTTTAATTTTATTTCTTAAAGTGTTGTATCGCTTACTATTTTGTTTAAAATGGCTATTTGGTGTATATTTAAATATGACAAATAATAGTGTGAACCTATTTTTTGGGAGAAAATTTGCTTGAGGGTTGTTTACTAATGACTAACTTATGAAAATTATACCGCCCATTCTCCCCTCAAAATAAGTTTCATTGTAAAGTTTGAACTGTGTTCTTTTTTTCTTTATAAAAGTCATATTGTGTTGGTTCTCTTTTATGTAATTTCTACTTGTATTTCAGGTACCTTCTTCTAAATATATATTATTAACTACCTCAAATAGCGAAAAAAAGTTTTCCTTAGTGAGGTATTATTTTTTAAAAGTGTTCATTTTTTTTAAAGTGAGTTCAACTGTAGATCATTAAAAGTTATTTTTGCTCTAAATCTTTTAAATCATTTCCGTATATTAAAATTTTAAGAACAATAGTTTAGCTTGAGTTAGAATTTGGAATGACACACACAGTATAGTAAAAATTCAAGAAACTCTCAATTATTTCAGAAATCTGAAATAGTTTTATGTGACTGCTGCTACATAGTAAATGGCAGTAAATTCTGTTTGTTCCTCTGTAAGCAGGGTCCCACTGGTAAACCAGGTCCTGCAGGGTTGATAGGACAGCCAGGACACAAAGGAGATCAAGGAGATGATGGGGTACAAGGACCTGTCGGACCAAGAGGACTTCCTGGATCCATGGTACTTATGTTGTTTACATCCCTCATTTATTTTCTCCACTAAGCTGCACACTCAGCATCTACATTATGTCACTTGCTATTTTTACTTTCTCAGAAAAAAGGGTGATTGTGAAAATGTTCAACCTCGAGAATATTATAAATTTTTACACATTATGTGCTCACACCCGGAACCTAAAAAAAGTAGGTTTTACGATT
The DNA here is from genome assembly GCA_902141375.1 of Timema poppense. NCBI lineage: Eukaryota > Metazoa > Arthropoda > Insecta > Phasmatodea > Timematidae > Timema > Timema poppense. Next base: position 88,428 of record CABFOV010002237.1, read on the forward strand.
CTATCTGTCCTCACATCGTTCTGTCTCTCTGTCTGTTTGTCTTTCTCTGGGACTACAGCTGAAACGATTATTTAGATTATTTTTACTAATTTAATACTTAGATGTTATATGGTCATACCTCTGGACTTTTTATTTTGACTCTATCCCTCACCTTAAAGATAATTTACTAATGACTGATTTTTGAAAATTTAAAATTTCTCAAAAACAGCTTTTACAATTTTGTTTAAAATATGTCTGGGATGTGTTAGACATGACAAATAACACTATAAACTCATTTTTGGAGGAGAAATTTGTTTAAGGGTAGTTTCCAAACTACTGATTTTTGAAAATTTGATATATTTTAAAAATGGCTCTTAGCAATTATATGCGTCTCCTCTATTTGTCCAAACAGACGAGAGGAAGTTTTGATTATACATCGTTTCGTGTTGAGCTAGACTGCCGAGGATGGGGAGATCAACGTTCGAATCTTGGTCGGGTGAAAACGGGGTGGTTTTCCCTAAAAGGTTTTCCACTCTCACCCCACACAAATGCGGGATCACTTCGTCTAAATTAACCCTCCCAATTCCTAACTCATTAACCTAATTAGTACCTAAGTGTATAGCTTGAACAAATAGTAAGACTAAATAAATAAAATTTAAAAAATGATACATCTCCAGAATGAGCACACCTTTGTTATGTACACTTTGCTCACTCTGAAAGTTAGTACACTTAGTCACTTACCTTGCTTGTTTCCACTATGGTACAACTTTTACAAAAACTCCATAATGATGACTAAGCTTTCAGCATAAACAGAGTGTACATATGTCTTAGTTGGAGGAAACCTGTGAATATGCTTATGATCATTTTGACTGTTATTAATAATTTGTTTTAATAATCGTCTGTTAAGTTATACCCCATGAATTGTTCTTAAATACCGGTATGCCGAAGGTCTGCGTGCATATTCATCTCTGGATGGATGAGAAGTGCATCAAACCAGCGTTTGGGTTGAAACCTCACTATCATATATTACCAGTAGCCATTGTTTAAACCACAAATAATAAAAGCAATACTCAATAACAATCAATATTGTTGACAGTTAAAACTATTTATAACAAAACTATTTTTTTTTAGATTATATAAAATTATTTTCTATCTATTTAAAATATATTTTGCCATTGTGAATGACTGAGTATTGGCATTATAGCTTATGGTATGATACAGAATTAATTAATTTAGTAGACAACATTTCAATATATTAATTTGTTTATAATTTGCTCTCTCTATTTAACAGTTTTATCAAAGGAACTTGACAAAATTATGTAAGTATAATATTGACAAACTTAGTAAAACTGCTAAAGTAGCCTAATTATTTAATGTATCCTAATACCCTGGGGCCACATCCATTTTTCCAAATCTCCTCTTAATAAAGACAGACCGCCGCTGTTATCAACCAGGGCTAGGCTAGTGCCCTGCACTGGGATTCCGGATCTTTTCCTTCGCACTATCGTTCGTTGGTTTTGAACGCGAGTCATCGCCTGTCATAACGAATT
>CABFOV010002238.1:6381-30334 GCA_902141375.1 Timema poppense
ATCCCACGCACTTGTGTTAAGTGGGTAACCTGTGGGCCGTTCATGCTTCTCAAGATTGGCCCGCGGTTTTATCTTTGTTACTAAGCAGTACTACTCCCCTTTGGAGTATACAGCGTATGAGCCGTTTCTGCCCCTCTGGCGCGGCTGGAGCTGTCATTAGTTACTTATGTATGTGTTGTGATATTGACCGCCCGTTGGGTGATCAAACTGTGGGACGTGTTCCCGACCGGGCATGGCCCGTAGGTTTAAATATACCTATGTAAATTGGTTGAGCCTCTTGTAAGGGGTTTGGTCTGTATTCTGGGCGCTCATATGTAACGGGACTTGAACTTGCCCTATGTAAGTCATAACTAAACGTGCACAGCCAACATGCCTTGTGATTGAGGGACCAGTAACGTAACTCAATTGTCTGAGTTAGTCCTTCTGGCGCCTCACGCCCCTTGTTGGCCTAGACTTAGGCAATGCTACCTAAAATCTTACTTAGTTTGTATAGACAGTTCTTATTGAGATTACGTGCTAAATATTTATCATGTATCATGTTGTTTCATTAAATTGCTTTACTTCTATTTACATCCTTTTTCTTTTTACTTCTCTATTTGTATGTATGTGCACCCCTGGGGCTACTATGGTTGATGTTGGTGAAACCACAAACAACCAATAATGAAACCCCAAAAGTAATAGGACTTGGTGCAATATATATTAGTTTTATATATATATATACTACATTCATTAACTACCTTTTTTCTCCAAGGCTAGTCACAAAATAATCGGTGAAATATTTTATCAGTTTAACCCCCAAACTCTCCCCCACCCCTTCACAATTTTTAGTTTTAAATGTCAACTAAATTCAACAATCAGGTATTCGTGCTAACATTACTAGACGAAATTTTAAATTGCTTGCCGTTTACCCCTTAATTAACTGCATAGAAAGTTTAGATTAGATTCTAGAATATAACTGTGGACATAAATGTCTAGTTCTTCTAAAAATATATATATATTTATTTTGTTATACCACTATAATGCATTTTAATTAGTACCGCGTTTGCCAGAATGAGCTGCCTGGGAATTAAACCACGTTTTCTTGACGCAAAGAATAAAATGAAATTTTTAAAGAAAACATTGTTCGCTTAGAAAAAGTAAGAACATTTAAATGTGTGGAGAAATAATAATAATACACAATTAAGTTTTGAGCCCTGGTCCTTCATATAAAATGTTCACTGGGTTTTACAAGGAATACACTAGTTGAATGACCAAACCTTATAATTTTAAATACTAGTTAATTTTTAGAAAAACCCTATCGATGGTTACGTGTACTAAACTCCAGGCTCATTTAGTCTATTTTGCCGATGACTGAGAGGTCTAAATTAGATTTCCGTTGGCTTTACCAAGGTTCGGTTGGCTCAATGTTTCCTCAAATTCCCTCCATGTAAATGTGATGTACAGTTCATCTAAATTCTACTTTCCTCTTCTTCATCCCATTAGTGCAAATACTTTTAGAGGACCTGGGCTGGTAGGTAGTAAGACGCCGTAAAAAAAAAGTGTTTAGGTTGTTTTTATTGAACATTTATTGATAATAGGATACAGAAAATCTATCTATTAGGCTAAAAGAAGATTTATTTTTACATTTACTGTATCCCACATTTGGTGTACACTCGGACTAAGATGTCAGTTTAAACCAACCTGTTTTTTTAAAACCGTTTCTTACTACCTGTTCAGGCTAAAGGGGAGAATGGGGGATTCATAGTCATACAAGTGAGATTAAATATACATTGGAGACCATTCGTGGGAATTTATATATATATTGCAAATGAAGCGTATGAATATTTACTTTTTCATATTATTGATAAAAAATTAATAATAGAAATTTAAGTAATTTATACCGAGAAATTAACTTATTGCTTCAACCGGTAATCCTCCACACTACGGGTAGTGGCGATCATTGTTCTTTCCCATCAAAATAGAATAGACATCAGAGGAATCCCATCCAGAGCAGTCAACGTGAGCCCAAGTGTACTGGTATCACATCTAACCATTCCTACCAATTCTTCACCAGTAAAACATTTGTCTTCATCTGTCTGTCGGTCATCAAGCTCATCATCATCATCATCATCATAATCATCACAAATTTCTCGTTCGCTTAAGCTTTCTTGTTTTGATGAGCTCGAATCGAAACATTTGCTCAAATTCCTTTTTGTACATTTTTCCTCACAATTTGTTAGTTTTTTTCTTCCTCTTTTATTGTGTTCAGTTTCTTTGACCTTTTCTCTTTCTGTAGTCTCTTGTTCCTCTTAGTTTCGAGTATAGTTTTTATCGGTGTAGATGTCAAAGCTTCGGAATTTTGCTTTGCTAGTTTTCCTCTATTTCTAGTTTCATGACTCCTTGAAGGAATCGGTGAGATTTCTTCAACAGATACTATTGCAGATTTTTGTTCAGGAAGTTTATGTTCAGAAAATTCTGGTTCTATGGATACAGAGTGGACTATTGTTAACGATGGACCTAAAAAGCTGGCTTGTTGAGTTGAAGGTCTGTTTAACGTAGTTTCTATAAGAAAATCCTCTTCTGTGAAGATGTTAGTATTAAGGGAGTAAATTCTTCTTGACTGAAAACAGGAGCTTCTTTTGGCAATCATGGCAACCTGAGAATAATCCCCATTGAATAACCCTACTACATTATAGGGAGTTATTTTTTCTAAATTTTTACTTTTAAAGTACAAATCACATTCTCAGTGGTAAACAGCTTTCACTGGTCCGTAGAAATTAGAAAGCTACGTCCAAGGGCTGTAATCTGTGAGAATAATGAAGAGGCAAAGAGAGCAACATAATATGATTTTATTTGCGAAATATTCATGTGCCTCCAGAGTGTAGGGGCTACTGTGGTTGTCTAGTATCAAAATCACTGGGCTGCCTCATCTTGACCAAGCAGTCTTGACAAAATTCTTCAACCACGTCATAAACAGTTCATTACTCCAACCCATTTTTGAACAGGAAAAAACTGAGTCGGGTGGGGCCATCTTTCTCAAGAAGGGGAGTCATCCATTGACGTGGAAATATGAACATTGGTGGTATTAACTGACTCGCAGTACTCATTGGACAAAATCACTGTCATATTTTTTCTTCCACGCTCCCAAGTTGTAACAAAGACAACTATTTATTATATTTTTTGAGATAAAATTAAAACAGGGTCTCTGACAATGGTAATTCCAGTCTCATCCATATTCCAAATATGGGCGGGTACAAGGTGATGATTCTCTATTACTTCTTCCAGATTAGTGAAAATTCTGTCCGTTTCAATCCGATTGAAGCTCATTATTCTTAGAATATTCGTTTCCTCTGCCTTACGAATACAAACTGTGGAATTTCTATGCATATAACTGAAAAGCCTGTGCTTTCATGCCATGCGAGACTCTTTAATGAATGAGTTTGTTATTCTATTTTTTTTTTCTGCAAGCTCAAAAGCAATACATCGTATCTTCACAGTAGTTAGACCATACAAGAGTTTTACCGACAGTATAACATGACTAGTTAAGGTCTCTTCTTGATCATCAGTGAATACAGAGCTACGACTTAATTTGAGAGCTTTAAATTGACCTTTCGAAATCCTTTTATACAAGGCACTGAGTGGAAAGGATTTCATTAGTTCTAGCTGTATTGCGGATATAATGTTCATCTTTAACAGCATTGGCTACTTTCTCAATGGTTTCCACTGACGAGTTTCCCATTTGAATTTTTCTTTTACAATTTATATGCATTTAAAACAACGAATGAAAGTAACAAACTTTAATAATAAGCAACAAAATTAAGAATTTCAAATACAATCTATTTTATTTTTTATCGAGAAAAAAATAAAAACTCCTACGTACTAGTTACACTAATGGGTTAGGGATTAAGAAGGCTTAGTTAGGAAATGCATCGACCATAGCGTGGAGAGAGGGTGGAAAACCATTTAGGATAACCACCCTTAGTACACCCAAACTGAATAGAACCCTGATATTCCCGTCTTCAGTAGTCTAGTTTAACACGAAGTTAGCACTTTAGACCACGGGGCCACTGAAGCGGGTGATATATATATATATATGATAATCACGCTAACGAGGTAGGGATGAGGAACGATACATTTTAGAAGTAATTTACCCGCATTTGCATGAAAGGAAAGAGGGAAACCATTTATGAAAAATATTTTCAATAGACCTAACTATGATTCTAACCTTGATTTCCCCATACTCAACGGGACAGTCTTGAGTTTTGGTTGAATTTGCCGATATGTAGGTCTACTTATATCAGGAAATAATAGAGTAGGAATGTTGAGGATATTATAAAAATATTAACTCGGAGATAGGATTAGATTTCAAATTTTGAAAGAAAAAAAAGTCCACCCCCCCCCACCCCCCGCTGCATTATGCTTCCTAATTTAGAGTTCACAGCACTAGCTATGCGGCCAACTTAGGAAGCTAACTGTATTTAATAATAATTAACAATATTAGGTAAGTAGTTACATCTTACAACTAATGATGATAGAGTATCTACAATCATATTCATATTGAAAGACACATGTTTTATATTCCTAACAAATCTACTAGAACCACTTTCATATATTCATACGTCATGTTATGTGATCTGAAGCTGTTACTGTACATTTGATAGATTTGATCAATATTTATTAAAATAGTAGGCCTACTAATAATTAAGTAAAATGTAATCAATGCTAACCATAAAAAGATGTGTTTGTAATTTTTAAACATTTATTTTGATAAGAATCTTATATGGTTGATATTTAGGTAACGCGATTTAAGGGCAGTGTTTTTGAAGTTTTTATATCAAAAGTTTTTTTTTAGCCAGAATAAATAAACTATTGCTTCAGTACAAAGATATTTTAATTTTCTTCACGTGGTGTTGACTATCTGTCATGAGAATAGTGGCATTAGATGAGAAGCTTTTTAAATTAATACAAAAGACCTAATTAAATTACAGAACACCCTTGACAGTTATTCAAAAACTGTTGATGTCACCGTGTGAAGAAAATTAAACTCTTTGTTTCTCTTGGATAAAAATTGTATTAATTTTAACCAACAAAATTTTTGTCTATAAAACTGCCAAAACACTGTTCTTTGCTAGCGTCTCCGATATCTCTTACCTTAAAAAGCACTCTCCTTTAAAATTACTTCAACTAATTTAAGATTACTTAGTTCAGTCTTGAGGACTGGAACATCCAAAAAGTTTGACACGAGTTTCCACATATTTTTTGTAAAAAGCTTCAAACGTGAAACTTTCTGTGCCCAACCATAATATTATATACCCCAATAAATTATTTCTCGGAAATTCAAACAAAAATGTGGCCAAATTAATCAGATATATGTTCAAATTAACACTAGCCAAACAAAAATTCACTCTTTGATTCATCTTTTCTTAGCAAATAGTTTATTTAAAAAAATAGAGATTATAACTTGAGCAATATCATTTATTGCTGGGCCATGACCACATTGTTTTTTTAACTTCATTCACTGAATTAATTTTTTTTTGAAACGCAACGAAAATGTCCACCTCTTCCCACATCCAATGCAATCCTTTTGCGAGAGTGACGTCTAAGATAATGCAAAGATCGATGCGGTTTCTCAACATAATTAGACTTAGAGGGAATAAAATAAACTCCAATCAGGTGTTTTTAGACAAGCGCAGTAAATCTTATTAATAAATAGAAAAAAATCTTGTTCTTTTTAATATTATAGGTATTTAGCGAACACTTTCTAATCCGACTGATTATATCAGCACATGACTTATAAACTAATTATAATCTAAAACAGACACAACATCCGGTCCCAAGTCGTTAATTCATCACTTTGAAAGGGGTTATTAACATTTTCAGCTATACTGGGTTTAGAAAAGAGATATTTAACTCAGTAGGCTGACAAGCTATATATCAGCTCAGCTAAGGTGGCTGATTAAAAATCTGATAGGCTGGATAGGCTAAAAACAAATTAAAATCTGACTTTCTTATGGAGCCCGTTATTTGTAAACTGTAAGCTCATGTTAACATGATTGTGGGAGTAAAATATTACAGTAATTATATTAACATTCTTATCCCATTGAGCTAGTAATGTAAAGATAAATCATGCAGCTACCAACAAGTAAGTATTATTGGAAGCTTTTGTGAATTTAAAAAGTTAAATTTGTAAATAAAAAAATCCAAATAAAGATATTTATACAAGGCCAAATTTTAGTGACATTCAATCTATGTTGGTGGTCAAAGGTAGGCCTATTATAAAAATCAGAATTTACATACTGCAGCCTATTGTCATTATTATATTTTTTTTAAACTCTAAAAAGATATAAAAAGATTAAAATTCCATTTCAAATATGTTTTGTCTTTACTCTTTGTTTAACGTTTAACACACCCTTCCTTTCAGAAGTTTGGATTTATATCTATAAAATCCTCGAGAACTCTTGAACAGCACGAAAGAGTAAAAATAATATTAATACATCTATATATCAGCTTTCTTTTATATTTTGTGCTTGGAAATCCTTATTTTCTCTTTATATTTCTAGATTCTCGCTCTTTTACCTTTGGCTCCGGTATCTTCGATTTCTACTTGATCAACTTCGATTTGGTCGATGCACACAGCACTTCAAATAAATGTTCCATTCAATCGATGTATTGAACTTCCGGAGAAGTCCGCCACCATCAAGAAGAACAAATCTCAGAAATAACTGATGGTGGGAGAGTTGAACTGACGTAAACAAAGATGGTTTAACAGATGTACACAAATATAGTTAAACAATCAAACCGAAGTACAAAAATATGGTTAGGCAATCAAAACAAATTACACAAAGATAGTTAAAGAGTAAAACCAAAGTAAATAAGATTGTTATCGAGTTCAACCGAGGTACACAAAATGGTTAGCGAGCTAAACAGAAATACACAAATATGCTTAAAGAATAAAACTGAAGTACACAAAAATAATTAGAGTAAAACCATAAAACATAATTTTTATTATCATTTATCATGGTCTCTAACTACCCGATCAAGTTGTATTGTTACACAAAAATTGTTAAAGGATAAATCAAAGTACAAAAAGATAGTTAAAGAGTAAGATGAGACTAGAAAAATTTGGCTAAAGAGTAAAACCAAAGTACACAAAAATGTTTGAAAAATAAATTCAAAGAACACGAAGAGAGTAAGTTATAGATTTAAATTAAAGTACACATAAGATTTGGCCGAGGTTCACATCTTAGCTGGATTAGCTTTAAAGCGTTTTCCTAACATAATCACTCCACGCAAATGCGGCTACATTAAATCGAAAGCTTTCTTCGTCATTACCACCTTAACATTTTAAATGTGCGGTTATTTTAGTCGGATTGTTCGTCGCTGTGCAAAAATTTAAAGTGTGAAGTTTTTTATTTTAACTATGATCCATGATCATTACCACAAATGATTTATTATGCCTAAATACATATTAGTGATGTTTTCGTAGTTGATTCAATAAAGAAACTTGTACTTAAATAATTATATGAACCATAGAAAAAAATTAAATTTCTTTCAGAAAATGAATTTTGTATTTATACATTAAAAGTTAATTGTAAATTTTGAAATCATCCAGAGCCAATATTTTTTGTAAACTATTAATATTATCTCTATTTAATATAATATTTAATTAGAGCAACTTCCCGAAAAAAAAATTCCAAATAAATCTTATTTGATACACTTTATTTTTAAATATGAAAACATTATTTTTTAGCACTGTGTCTTACTACACAAATGTATTATGTACTTATGTACTAATTATTTTAAATGTGTAAAAGAAAAGGAAGGTTGAATTTATAGGAAGCGTGCACGCATGTGCGTGGAGAGCGAGTGCAAAATCGTTTAGAAAAAAAAGCCCTAAATACACCCAAACAACCTAGAACTACGATACCCCTACCAACGACAGTCTATTCTATTGTAAGAGTAGCACCTTAGACCATGTGGCTACCGAAGAAAATGAAATCAGTACCAATTTACTATTATAATAGTAAAAGCTTCACAGAAAATGTTTTTTCATGATAGCTTTAGTCAAACCTGACTGTAATGATCACGGAAATAAATATATCATAGTTGTAATGGGGGGTGGGGGGGGGGTTAGGTATATGATTTTATCTACACGTATTCTCAAAAACTAGCTCACTTTTATAAAGATTGTAAGCCACGGATATAACCTTAAAAAAAATGTATAGCTATAAAAACCTTATTACTTGGACTATCGGAAATACCCAATTCATAGAATAGACAAAAATAAATGGAATGATTTGGCTTTAATGTCCACCCGCATACGCTTATGATCTTGTCCTGCTTGTCCTTGGGAAGCGACCGCCATCTATCTATCTCTCCGATATGTATCCTTTCGCCCCAATATCTCCACTTTTCACAAACACCACCACGACTTAGGGGCGGCTCCAAGATATTCGTGACAGAGGGCGTGACAAGGGTTTTAATTACAACTAGTAGTGACATTAACGCCGATTTAATTGGTTTTATTTTTAATTTTCATTGTTAAAACTAACAGAAAATTATTGAAGGGGGGTGCGCGTGCCCCCCTCCACTCCCCACGTCACCCTCTGAATCTGCATCTGCCACAACTGTAAAAATCAGTAATAACCGAACAACTGGATCGTAAACATGTCCAACGACAAATGAAAGTGTATTTTGATTCGTGAAAAACCAGAAGTTTAGATTATTTGTGAGTTAGAACGTGGTGTAAAAAATCTTGAAGTGTGTTGGTTTAACATATCACTGATGTGTGTGTTTATCTTTCAACACGGAATATTACCTGTTAAGGCTATACGTATAAATGATAAATACCTTAATTGGGTAAGGAAGTAATCATTTAAGAGGTAATATACCCGCATTTGCGAGGAAGGATCGTGGAAAACGTTTCAGGAAAAAAAATCACTCTCAGTAGATCTGATTGAGATTCAAATCCCAATCTCCTTGTTTTACAGCAGGCCAGTCAAACCAGAAAGTGACGTGTTGGACCATTCGGTTAAAGAAGTGGGTTACAAACTGATAGAGAAAGTAATGAAAATAACGAATATATTTTACAGTTCCCTACTGTTTGTTATAAGCAAGTTCGATTTTTTTTTTTTTGCGATTAGCTCGCAACATATATGAACATACACACTTACCGAATTAAATAACTAAACACTTCCCGTATAATATTAACATGTCTGGGTTACACCAATCCATAGCCAAGTTTGTGGAAAGATTAGTCAGTACTAATGTACCGTTGTCCAGGGAACGCTCGAATGTACTAATCGTACATCCTTTCCCGATGAGATGAGATGAGATGAGGGTGATAGTGAGTATGAGGGTGTGGAACCAGTGTAAACACTTAAACCTAACTTGAGACTTATCAACCAAACTATGGTGAACATAGGAATTTTTCCCATTTCAAGGAATATTCCTCGGTACCATCCAGAAATTGAACCTGGGACATTTAGGTCAGCAGCCAGGGGTCATGCATGACCACTATACCACGAAGCTGGTTAACATTTATCGTGCGTATAACCTGAACAGGTAGTATTACACGGTGCAAAATAAAATCCTGTATCTACGTTGTTGTTAACATACAAAGCTTCAAAGACGAAACAATCCCCATTTTGCTAACCAACCATTTTCCTTTCCCCCTTTAGTTATCCTGATCTGAAAACCACTCGCATATTTCCATCATAGTATTTTGTTACTCGCAAGCTGGAGATAATGTAACATTTATAACAAAGAAATTCTCGTCTGCCGTCGAGGGGATACAATTGGAGGAATAATAATTTCTGGCGTCCTATTTCCGACAATGTCAAAAAGAGAAAGGTAAAAAAAAAGAGTATGGCTGTCTTCTGAATAATGTAAAACTCTTAATATAAGCTAGGTGGGGTGGGGGAAGGGGTAGAAAAAAGCCTTTCCTTTTTTACGAATCAAAAGTAGTATTTTTTAGCAAAAATTCACTTTTAGAAAATAAATAGAAATAACATTTTAGTATAGATATTTTTTTTCAATGCTAGCAACAAAATAAATTTGTTTGAATTTTCTAACGCCTACCTTACTACCTCATTTTCACTAAATATTGATTTATCGTACCATGGCGGAAAAAAAACCCATTATTACCAACATATTTTAATAAATGTAAAACCAACAAAATACAAAACCATAAATTGACAGGTTGTTCCTTATGGTCGTGAAACATGATATTTAACATTAGATGACGATTAATTATGAGTGGAGGATATTAAATATTGATGAATCACATACTCTGTACACATAGCCAGAATGTTATGGTAATCAAATCATGCCCATTACCATGGGACTGAGATTCAGCTTGAATGGAAGAAACATAATCTTGATCAATATTTTGACTATAAAAACCGATGGGAAGAGACCATTGGTAAAACCTAGGCGCAGATGGGGGTATAAAAATAGAGTTGAACTAAAAGAGATAAGGTTTAATGAGGTGAACAGGATATAGATATCTCAGGATAGGGATATAATGTAATGAGGTGGTGGACTGGATAGAAATAGTTCAAGATAGGGATAGGATGTAATGGGGTGGACTAGATGGAACTATTTCAAGATAGGGATAGGATGTAATGAGGTGGACTGGATAGAAATAGCTCATGATAGGGATAGGGTGTAATGGGGTGGACTAGATGGAACTATTTCAAGATAGGGATAGGATGTAATGAGGTGGACTGGATATAAATAGCTCAAGATAGGGATAAGATGTAATGACGTGTACCGGATAGAAATAACTCAAGATAGGGATAGAATGTGATGAGGTGTACTGAATATAACAAGCTCAGGATAAGATAGGTGGCGTACTTTTGTAATTGCGGCAATTAACCTTTGAGTTACTTAAACAATAAAGTAAGTAATAAATTAGTTTAGACCCTTTTAAAGATTTAACTAGCTTCCCCTAATATTACCATATTAGATATTAATTTTGTATGTGTGTACAACATAATATTAAACAAAGTTTTATTTTTTTACACTGCGTATTACTACTTGTTTAGGATATACGCATATGTACTAATTACGCTATTAGTTTTAAGGATGAAGAAGTTTATATTTAGAGGAAGTGTACCCACATTTGCCTTAAGTGAAAGTGAAAAAACATTTCAGTAAAGTCACCCACGGTATACCCGGCTGAGGTTTCAACCTAATTCTCCTAGTCATCAGTAGTCTAGTCTACTGCGAGAGTGGTGCATTAGACCATGCGACCACAGTAGCAGGTACTAAGATATTTAAAATCATCAATATAGCTTAGATGTTTATGATAAAGATAAATAACTATTAGGCTACTATCTAAATAATATACACATTCTTCATCTCTATTATTATGTTAAATAACAACATATACCCATTGCCATAAAAATACAAACATATTGGTCAAAGCTAACAATTTTTTCTATCATGAGTGTACAAAAGCAATTCAATAAAAACCTGAAAATATAAACACATTTGTGAGGAAAGGTGTAAGAGATTCAGTTACGACTAGTTTCGTTCGAAGTATGCCGGCACAAATTGGGTTATCTATCTATCCTATACGGCCCAGTGGATGACGATAGCCCTTAAAGAGGAAATACCCTTACCCTTTGTCACCTGATTCTGTTGTGCTTGACATCGTCATAAAGGGTAGAGTTTGTATTGATCGATCAAACTTATCAACAAGCGTTATACAAAAGCGCACTCCATTTTAATAGAACAACAGGTAATACCCCCACTTTTTATTTTATAGAATCAGATATGTTTGAATGGATTTAGTGAAACTCGAGCAGAAGGCCTATTTTTCTGCTGACAGTCATCGCAATGTATGTCTGATTCTATAAGTCGGTCTGCCACCGCTCCATATGATGCCGAAGAGATTAATGTTTTCAATATTAAATAGGAATGGCGCATAGTCAATTAAACCTAATACCCACTTCGATGTCCGCTTGGTCTATCCCGCTACTCACGCAGTGGATTAGATTACCGATGATGGGAAGATCGTGGTTCGAATCTTAGTAGGGTGTACTGAGGGTAATTGTGCCAAAATGGTTTTCAAATCTGCCTTTTACGCAAATATGGCTACACTTACTATAAATATGACCCTCTTCATCCTTAAAACCATTGGTATAATTAGTACATAAGCGTAGCCTATAGATCTAACGGGTGGTAAGACGTGGTGCTAAAGTGAATTAAATCTAATACATATTACTTTATTGTAAGCTATTTTAATATTTGTTCAAAGCAATATAATTTCGGCTAAAGTGTAGCAAACGCGAGTTGAAGGCAAGATTTTTACAATTTGTACATCAAAATTTATTTTTGGTCAAATAGAAACCTCAAGTTAAATTTTCTTGACGCAGAGATCTCAAATTTGTTGAATATCCTTCAAGGGTGTTCTGGAATTTAATGACAACTTGTTCTCTTTAATTAAAGAGTTTCTCATCTAATGCGGCTATGCTCATGAAAGATATTCATCAACTGTTTTTATCACCATGTTAAGAAAATTAAACTCTGTTAATACTGAAGCAATATTTTATTTGTTTTTTAGCTCATATACCATATACTCCCACCTTAGTGCAAATTAATACTTCAACGAATTTAACTTACTTGTATTAGAAAAATTACTGTAAATTTATTAAATGTGTGTTTAGAAGATAATATGTGTTTATATCAAAATTATTACAATTTTTTTAATAAAAAGCCTCTTTTGAACATAATTAGTAAAATGGTGCTCCAGTATATATGTTTTGTTTAGTTTTAGAATTATAAGTATATCCTCAGTTCTTGAATTTGCATTATAAACATTGTGACATTAAGTAAATAAATCAATTTAATCAATAACACAATATCCCTGTTAAAAATCCTGTTAGCTCATGACAGATTTTCTAGAACGGTTAAGAATACTATAAGCATAAAATTAAACATATCATACCTATATACTGTAACAAAACTTTATTAATTATGAATTGGTGACCTGGCGGTCTTGGGGTAATGTGTCAGACTTCTATGCTGACGGCCGGGGTTCAATCCTCGGTCCCGGCACAGATTTATCTGATTTCCAAACCCTTCCTTCACCTCTGACAAGACATCTTGTGAATGTGGGGAATGCCAGGCCTCCACCGTGGTTCGGATTCCACGTTAAACTGTAGGTCCTCCATTTCATCTCACAATCACCCTACCATTACACATTAGCGTAAGTGCGTATAACCCGAACAGGTAGTAAGACGCGGTGCTAATAATAATAATAATTATTATTATGAATTCACATTTTTTACTATAAAAACTGAAAGTTTTTGTAGCTTATCTGGTTTTCCTTTCTAGCTCATCTTAAGAAATGTGCAGAACAATGTCGATAGTGTTGGTTAGTTGGTTGGTTGGTTGGTTGGTTGGTTGGTTGGTCTTTAAATGAAATTGAATCTGAACAAAACTATTTAATCCTCTTTTATAGTTTTTTAAATTGACCAAATTTGGTTTCAAAGTATTTTAAATAAACACTCCCCCATCCCTAGTGACCTCAATTCCCCATCTCCCACTCCTCCTTACAAAAAAAAACTTAGTTCACGTCAGTGGGTATGCGAACTAAATGTCATATTCATATATTCTGGTTCAATGCTGTCAAGGAAGTCTGTTTGAACCGTGGTTAGGATATGTTGAGGTTTTTTTTCTCCTTAATATTTTCCCACTCTAGATTTTATGTACCCGCATTTGGATAAAAGTAAAGTATACTATTATCATCTCTACTAACCCATCGTAATTAAATTCGTATAGCTCAAACGGTTAAAAAGACGCGTTTGTAAAATAATATATTTACAACAACAACAAAAATGGGTAATTTATCAATTTTTTCTAAACTGTGACACATATGCCATCGAGTATTTATAACCACAAGATATTTGTTGATTTTAGTAAATATTTTAAACCGACTAACACAGATTTGCATAAGATGTCGTAGAATGTTATAAGATTTTATTTCTTTCTGTTAAGGCTTTTTTTGCTAGTCACCAAAGATTGATTTAAATTTGGAACAACCATTTATATTTTACAAGATCACCAGTATTTATTTTTTATGGGGAGCTTAAAGAGGTGCGTTGGCTAGACCATGGTTCCGAAAAGGGTACGTGACTCGCCAAAGTTTGTGAAACGTTTTTCATGATCTTAAAAACAACAACAAACCTGTACATTTTATCTTTTTACTTTCTTTCAACACCTCGAAGAGAAAAGTATTGTGATCACTAAAAAAAATCAAACTCGAGATTTTGATAAACGGTTGAAATTTCATGACACCCTGTAACGATCCCAAAGTGGTTTGTCTGTCTGTACCTCGGACTAGAGCTGAAACTATTTTACCAATTAGCTATCTGGGGTTTTTATAATGTCCCCCCCAGTCATTTAAAAAAATTAAATATCTAACCCTAAATTTAAGACTAGTCTACTAAAGGGCAAAAACTGAAAAACAGAGATTCTCAAATCCGCTCTAATGATTTTGATCAAATTTTATATCTCAACACTATTTATTATTATAAACAAGATATAAATTATTATTTTCTTATGAAAATGACTTTGAGGCTACTTTACGTAGGGGAAATTTTCCAATTTTCATAATTTATCCGCAACTATTTGACATGAGAAATATCTTACCATTGGAAAGTTGTAGCCCAATTAAAGATAAAATCTTTTATGTAAAATATATTTTTATAAAAGCAATAATTTATTAGCTATAATTTTTAATTTAAGTATTTGAAAATGATTTTATTTTTTGCTCTTTGGTGAACAAATATATTTCTCTTTTCTCTTATTTTTCTGTAACAGTGTTCCTAGTTACTAATGCCATAGAATAAGTAGGTAAAGCTACTATCACACGACACCTGCTTGTACTAGGAATCAAGTGTACTAGCTAGCACCTAGATATCTGTATACTAGCTAGTACAATAGAAAAGGTACTGGAGTATTCACACGCTGCTAGTTTGGTACTAGGTTCTAGTGTAAATATTTATGAAACGTCAGAGCATAGATTAATTTTGGGTGCAGCAGCTGCATTAATTATTAATAATGATATTAGAAATCATGAGAAGGAGCAAAAGAAAATAATATGGACACGGGATTGACTGGAAAGATGAAATAATGATCGCGTGATGCTAAAAATTATACATTCGGAAGTTAGGTAATGAACATTCGGGGTGACACTAACGTTAAGTGTGTCGTTTTTATATGACATGTTTTTAAATAAATATATATAAAATATATTGTAATATTATGGCAATTTGGTACTATATATACAAGAATGTTTAGAATAATTTCCTGACAACAACAAAATTACATCCGATGACCATGTTGGCGCCATCTCTACCATTTATCTACACAACAGTCTCAGCGCGCATTGATTGGTCGAATTAAACAGACTACTGTCGGAACTAGTATAAAAATAGTGCCTGTTCTATCCTCACAACTAGTATGGTAGACAGTACCAAGTGGTAGAACCAGTATACTTTTTCTGATTCATACGACGCTAGATGATGGCATGCTAGATAGTGCTAGCTAGCTAGTGTCGTGTGATACGGGTATTACAATGTATATTATTTCATTTATTATCTTTGTTGTAGTGTTTCTACAACCTACTATTTCGTTTTACAAATCTTACGAGTTTTAATAAATGTGTATTTTAAGATAAAATCGGGAGAAAGTTTGTGCGTTGCACCGTACCATAAATTTTCTTAAGTTAACAATCTGAACGTTAGTTTGATGTGGATTCTATACATCCTAGGATATTCACGCATTCACCCTTCACCTCATTATTCCTGCCTTCCCCATCTGGTAAAAATCGCATGTCCTAAGATAATTTAGAAAGTGTGGTACTTCCCCGTTGCCTTCCATACTGAATTTCTATGAGTGAGCACTAAAGAGTTGTTGTAAAATGGTGAAACATTTTTAAAGAGACATAGAAAATATAAAAATAGGAGTTTACTGATTGAAGATTCTAGTAGTAATCTCTTTCTTATGATGTTCCTTCGTGAGCAGCCAACATTTAAGACTAGTTTTGATGTAATTCTACATCATTCTCAGATCTTAAAAAAAACCCATACGAAATATGGTTGAATTGCAATGGAGTAATATTTTTTAATTAATTGATAAAAAATAAAGTTGAACGTAAGAAATTGCTAAACCAAAGTACATTTTTAACAGTGTTCGGTGAAGAAGGTATTACACCTTGATGTGTTTTTTTTTCGTGAATGGATAATTTAGAAGGAATCGCGTGATATGAAAAGTCATGGAAAATCAGCTGCTAGATCATTATATCCAAAAATAATGTATACAAGGGGAGGTGTGTGAGCATGTTCGTTGGATGTGTAAAATTGTGTCAATCTAGCGTTATTGTATATATATATATATATGAAGGGATATAGAAAAGAATTGAATACATAAAAATGCAATGAGGCAAAAATAAAATGAAGGATTGTTGTGGTTCTAATCTTAACGACACTGGCCCAAATAGGTCTCAATTTTATGAAAAGTAGGGCTTGTTGGTTTAGTATTTATTTATATTTTTTGATTTTGGTACGCTAAAGCTTTTTTTTTAGAATATTAATAAGGGTTTGATTTTCAAAGATTCAAAAAAAGCACTAAATAGCCTACCAGTTTGACTGGAAAGGTATTTTCACATACTTTCCGGCTCTTTTTTTTTACCACAATCGACATGGGAAGCGACAGCTTTGCTTCCCCTACGAAGGAAGTTGTGCTACGGATTTTTATCGCTAGAGAAAAATCCATTGACCTCTGTTGGGTTTGAACATCATATAGACGAATAGAACCAAATTTTTTCAAATTGAATATATTATTTAATGATATAAAAAATTTGATTCAAAGTCACAGCGCTATAAGTGGAATAAAAACATACATATATGTATATCATAACTACTAATACATATTTAATAAAATCATATTTTATTAAATAACAGTCCTAAACATAGAATGTCTTCTTATTAAACCAATGGTCTCGAGATCGATTCTCAGCTAGGCCGGGATTTTTTTCTATCAACACGTCCTAATAACTGTTCAGATTATACGCGTATGTACTAATTAAGCTAATGATCTATTAATAAGAAGGGTTTGAATTTAGAAGAAATGTACCTGCATTTGCGTGGAGGAGTGGAAAGGCATTTTGGATAAACCCCTCTAAGTACACCCAGTGGAATTCGAGCCCCAATCTCCCTGTAATCAGCAGTCTAAAATTTATTATTGCTGATATCAGTGCTTCTCCTTTTTCAATATAAAGAATTTACGACGGGGGAACTAGGTGCTGTCACTTTTAGAATTAGTTTGTTTTTTAAAATTGTATGTTGATATATAGAGTCGGTTAAACAGATAAATTTTAAATATTCTAGATATTAAAAAAATGTGCTAGTTCTAACAACAACAAAAAATCCATCATGTAAGAGTAAGTTCACAAAATAAGGACGTACTAAAATAAGGATTTTCTATAATACCGTGGCACCCAGCCAAGATCTTGCGAAAAAAGATGAGAAACTTTACATTAACTTCTTCCTTAGAGCAACCGAAATCACCGCCATCTTCGTTTTTCTTACATTCAAAGTTTACGATGTTTCACCAGGCGAAGTAAACTATTTGAAAAGAGCTTAAACCGCAAAAGAAAATATCGGATATTCATTTGCGACTGTAGACGTCCTTAACTAAAATATAGTAACCATTTATATAGTGTCTTGTAATAGTATAGTAAAAAAAACTGTGATTGAGAAAAAAAATACGCAAAACTTAAAACACGCTTGCTTCAAAATGAAAATAATTTTGTATTTTTTGATTTATAGATTAATTAAGAGTAAATGAAGAAGATTGAAGAAAGCTTTGTGTTATATTTGATAGTTGCGATAGTTTTATTTCGTTGAAGCTCTTACATAATAAAGATACGTCAAAGATTAGACGTGTAGACATTTAATAAAGTTTTATCAATATAACCATTACTCAAAGATTACTCTTCTAATAGGTGTAGATTAAATACGCCAATTGCTGCAATTCGCAATATCTTTAGTGACTTCACGTCCTTAGAGAGATTTCGAGTTTGCGTGAATTTCGTAGGTCAAGAGCTATGACGTTTAATAAAAACCACCGAGAAAAATGTTGGCCAATCTTATACAGTGGCAATGACAGAGAATTAAACTATGATACTTTAAGTGTAGGCTTGATCTTTTATTATATTTTGCTGTTATAAATTAATTTACAGTAGGTAGGATTTTGGTAGGAAGAACAATAATTTAGAATAAAACAAACGTGTTTGTTTTTTGCTATCAACGCGTAGGATATTTTACTTTATTATTCAATAACTATTTAAAATAACCTTTTACCCACTTCAATGTCCACATGGTCTAAGGTGATACTCTAAAAGTAGATTTGACTGCCGATTACGTGTAGACCAAGGATCGAATCTCGGTCGATCGTACTGAGGGTGGTTTTTACAAAATGGCTTTCCACTATCCCTACAGGCCGATGTGAGAACAGATCCTATAAATATAACCTTCCACATCCCTAAAGCTATTAGCTTAGTTATAATCTGTACAACCCAAACAGGTAGTAAGATTCAGTGCTAAATAATAAACTTTTCTTTTGCGACGCCCATCGTTGGATACACTCACTAAACGAGAGGAGGGGTTTGAGCCCCATCTGGGTGTATTGAAAGGGTTTACTTCAATATGTCTTCCCCCTCTCAATCATTGAACAGATAAAACTCCTCCACATCCCCACCTCATTTGGGGTGGATTGCCTTAAACCACGTCCTATATATTAGTTACGCTATATAGTAGAAATAGGGATGAAATATATAGGGTTTAATAAATATACCCACATTTGCGTCGAGGGAAGGGGAGAAATCCCTATAAAATAACTACCCTCAGTACACCCAGCTAGGATTCTAACCCCAAGATCTCCGTCACCAACAAACCAGAACAAAGGAGCTCGACGTTTAGACCATGTGCTCGCCGATTATGGTTTCTTGTGTTATTAAAAGTGGATTGACCCAAACAGATAGTGAGACGCAGAACAAAAGAGTGCAACCATTATTTTTTGTTACCATGCTGAAGGCACTTAATCTGTCTTGCGCGTCGGAGAATTTGATGTCGTTTGTGTTAATATTATCTAAGCAACGTCACGTGATATAATTGGATTCTGGTAAAAGAGCCTTTGTTAGTGCCAAGCCAAACAATCTACGTCCACAGGACCTTAGGGCGGGTCTGGATCAAGGAGACATATGATATTAGTTTGTTCCGCTGAACCAACATGGCCTCCGATAGTTCGTGCAACTCCCGTCCTTCCGTCCATCGTAGCTAGGAGGAGAAACTAAACCTAAACAATACTCAAGTTTTGCGTAAGCATTTACATACTCAGGGGTAGAAATTTAGCTGGCCCCAAAAGGTGTAAAACCCGCTTCGTTGGCCGCATGGTCTAAGGCGCTACTCCCGCAGTAGACTAAACTGCCAATTACGTGGTTCGAATCTCGGTCGGTTGTACTGAGGGGAGTTTTCACAACATGTTTTTCCATTATCCCTCCACGCAAATTTGGGTACACTTCCTATAAATATAACCTTCCTAATCCCTAAAACCACTAGCGTTATTAGTTTATAAGTATACTAGCTGACCCGGCAAACGTTGTTTTGCCATATAAATAATTTTTAAGTAATTTCTAGTGTAGACAAAAAATAGCTTACTTATTGTAAGTGTGTAAGAATGTGGTATATGCGTGAAATAGGCATGGAGCGCTGTGAACGATGAGGGAATATAAAAATAACAAAAGGCAAACATTATTTTTAAGTTATTATAATTTATTCCTTAAAATTATATATCATTAATTAATCAATTACGACAGTAACACTAACAAACAATATCAATCTCTTAATGCCATAGCGTGAACAATATTTTTTGTTAGTCCATCTTTAGCTAACACAAACAAACTGGATGGTTTACCCACTCGAGAGCATGCCACGTATAATTGTCCGTGTGAAAAACATGGTGTTCTCAAATCTAAGCCACAAATAGACATCGTTTGACCTTGGGATTTGTTGATAGTCATTGCAAATGCCAATCTAATCGGAAACTGAATACGTTTGAATTGAATTGGCACATGACGATTGATCAGTTATCGACCGGGGATGAAAAATGATTAAATTACTAAAATGGCTATTAAAAAATAGGGGTTGGTGATAAAAGGGTAAAAATTTAGGGTTGTATGTATTTTTTAATGCGACATAATAAAAAAAATAAAGATATTAAAAAAATGTCTAAAAATTATAGAAAAATGTTAAGGGTGGACAACCCTTATCACTAAGGGGTATGAAAAATAGATGTTGGCCGATTCTCAGACCTACTCAATATGCTCACAAAATTTCATGAGAATCGGTCAAGCCGTTTCGGAGGAGTACGGGAACGAACATTGTGACACAAGAATTTTATATATAAGAAGATAACCCAAACGAGTAGTAAGACACGAAGCTAAAAACGTGTAAAGAGTAGCCGATACAAGATCGACCCCATTCACTATCAAACAAAGTCCCTGTTAAGCAACGCAGCGTTGCCCAACATGTCACGCGACCCTGCGATAAATGTGTCAACACTAAAAAATAATACTTTTTCAGGAGAAAGAAAATAAGAGTTCAAAATAAAATGAAGACATTTTATGAAATCGTGGAACAATAATTTGACATTAAGGAGTGTTGCATAAAACTCCATGGCGTAATTCTGCGATTCAACCATACCAACAGTGTCCACCGTTTGTTGGCGAAGATAGTGCCAAGTTCCGCCGCTAAAGGGTGTCAAATGTTCAGCACAACGAAATGATTACTCGAAATTTTCCGCGGTGACGATGGAGGACAAAGCGACAGCGTTTATTGTTAATAATATTTTAGAAAACATTATAATTGATTTTTTCGTAAAGATTAAATTAATATAATATAAGTTAAGACTTAGATATTGTCTTTTATAATTTACAAAGGTATGATTTGAAATTAATTTAACTAATAGATTTAGTATTGAGGATAAATATCGTTATGATTAACCCTTTACAAGTTTTTTATACTTAATTTATTTATTTTTTCCTTTAACACACTTTGATATTTAAAATATTTACCTTGACTACATTTATTATAGTATGAGTGAGTAAAATTGGTCAAATTAACAACATGACATATACACAAATAATAGACAAACTATTTTTTAACAAAAGTGAAAATAAAAAATATTGAAACAAGAGGTTAAAACATTTCATTCAAAAGTTGATGATTTGGCTGAAATTGTAAAAGTTGCAGTATCAAAAATATGTTTATAAAAATAATTTGGATACTGCAACTTTTAAAATTCAAGCCAAATCATCATATCCACGAAACCTACATATTTTTCAGCTTGATATATCATCGCAAAATATATTCAACGTAAATATCCATATTGATGTTCATGCCGACTAAATGTCAGGTTAATACAATCTGATTTTACGGTTATTGCGGAGCTTGGGGTTTTAAATCATGTTAGGTGTACTGAGGTTAATTTTTTATCGAAGGTTTTATCGACCTTGGTAGTCTTGGGGTAAAGTTCTTGCCTCAGGACCCGATGTTCGTGGGTTCAAACTTAGCCAGGGTCGACGGACTTTTCTTGAGCAATAAAAATATGTAGCACAACTTCCATCAGAAGGGAAGTAAAGCAGATGGTCCCATGTATATTTTTGAATGTAAAATAACCCTGGAAGGTATGTTAAAATACCTTTCCTGGCCAAATTGGTAGACTCTTTTGCTATTACTCATAGAAATTCACGTGTGTTGATATACTCAAGCGGTTCAGAAAGTGTTCGTTAATTACCTCAAATAATAATAATAACCTAAGTTTTCCACTCACTCTCGATGAAAATGTCCATACATTTCCTCTGAAACTCTTAAAATGACTACAGCCCGTGTGAGCTGTGAGATGCAATGGGTGGTGAGCTGGCGGTCTAGGGGTAAGGTATCAGACTTCTGTGCTAGCGGCCGGGGTTCAATCCTCGGTCCCGGCACAGATTTATCTGATTACCAAACACTTCCTTCACCTCTGACAAGACATCTTGTGAATGTGAGGAATGCCAGGCCTCCACCGTGGTTCGGATTCCACGTTAAACTGTAGGTCCTCCAATTCATCTCAAAATCACCCAACCATTACACAATAGCGTAAGTGCGTATAACCCGAACGGGTAGTAAGACGCGGTGCTAATAATAATAAATAAAGATGCAATGGAAAAAACAAAATCAAGCCTAATCCGTTTGGAATTAAATCTATTAACGGAAAGTTATTTTTAAATTTAACTTGTTAAATTATAAAACTATTTCATTTATATACAATTATATTCCATATTTATTTAAGTATATATATATATATATAACATGACCACTGCCCAATCATTTCAGCATCTTCTAATCTTATCCCAAAGTACTTTTAAACACTATTATCCTTGTATCGCCTCATCAATATCTATCTAACTGGTATGTTGTCCACGTGACTAATCCTCCCATTCATACGTTAAGTTACAAATGACAGCTGAACATTTCATTGGAAAGTACCGGGCTTCTATCTGGGAGACTGGAGTTTGAGCTTCGACTGAATGTATCATAATTATTGGTGAAAGGGGCCACGACACAAACTCGCCCAATAGTGCCACAAACGTAAAATACAGAGTCGGCTTGAATTTCTACAACTAATAGGTTTAAAAAAAATAGTCCCATGTATTAAGTATCCAAATACTCATGTGTAAATATTTATAATATCCTTTATAAATCCAGATATTACATTTCATTAAGTTTTAAAAAAAAATGTTATGAAAGCTACGATTCTTTTTTTAAATATACCTTTTAATATAATTTGTATTTTAAAATATATGATACGCTGAACCACACAGACTTTCTCGCTCATTTTCCTAAAATTTAGATATTTACTCATTTCAAAACTAGTAAAATATGTGTAGTAAATAATAGTTACTGTTGCAGAAACATTCCACCTAATTCTATGTATAAAATAATACACACTCTTACAGAAAACTATCTGTCCACCAAAGAACATAGCAATCAACTTCCTAGACCTCCATTTAACCACTTTATGTGTCAATATCTCAAAAACTGTTGGGTTTTATAAAAATATATATCGATTAAAGGTTTTTATTTTTATTAATGTAGTTTTTCAACGAAATCTTACTACCCGTTCAGTTTATTCGCTAATTTACTAATCAAGTTAATGATTTTAGGGATTAAGAAGGTTATATTTATATTAAGTGTACAAGAATTTGTGTGGAGGCAGAGTCGAAAACCACTTTGGAAAACCAGCCGCAATACACTCAACTGGGATTCGAACCTTGATCTCCCCATCATCAGCTGTCTAATCTACTTCAAGAGTAGCACTTTAGAGTTTAGAATAGGCGGCCACCAAAGAGTTTTTTTTAATATCCCTACAATTTTGAAATGATGAGTTATTTCATATCTCAAGTAGTTGCAGAGAAATGATCGATATGGAAAAGTTATTATGTAAAATACCCTCAAAGTATTTTTTGTGAGGTAATGAGAGTTATCATTCTGTATCAAACGTTAAAAACGTGGCTTGGTAAAAAAAATATTCAAAATCGTTTTGAGTATATTATGTTGAGATTTTTTTTTTATATTACTCTACGGTTAGATATATTATTCCAAAAGTTCCTATGAGGAATCTTATAAAACCCTGTGCACCAAGTTTCAGGCAGATCGGTAAAATTGTTTTGGGTCTATTCCCAGTAGCAGACAAACACAAAGACCGACATACATCAGTGGCGTATCGTGGATTGTTGCAAGGGAAGCAGACCTTGTTATTATTATTATTATTATTATTATTAGCACCGCGTCTTACTACCCGTTCGGGTTATACGCACTTACGCTAATGTGTAATGGTAGGGTGATTGTGAGATGAAATG
>CABFOV010002238.1:40206-56023 GCA_902141375.1 Timema poppense
TCCCCCCTCCCCCAACCCCCCCCCCCCCCATACCTTTATCCCTAAAAGATAAGTCAGCCCATTTTCGAGCGTTCCTAAACCACTTGCACGTGATACGATCCATCCAGGCTTCAGAGAAGTTTTTAAACTCCGTCCTCCTGAACTTTCCCGATGCAGGAAACTTAAAGCTTTTAAACTTATCATGAAAATGTTATTAAAAATAAAAAAGCACTTGAGAAGTTTCTCTAACATACTAATTAACATTATTCTTGTCACTCTTTGAACCTGCTAGACTTAGGAGTTGCGCCGGAACTAGATAAGAAACATTGTGGATAAATAATTAAAAAGATACCCGCCTCGGTGGCGTAGTTGGCTAACGTGCTTGTCGTGTTGAGCTCTAATGCTGAGGATGGGGAGATCGAGGTTCGAATCTCGGTCGGGTGAACTGGGGGTGGTATTTCCTAAATGGTTTTCCACTCTCCCATCCACGCAAATGCGGGTTTACTTGCTCTAATTCAACATTCAAAATTCCTAATCCATTAGAGTAATTAGTACTTAAAAGCGTATAACCCGAACGGGTAGTAAGACGTGGTGCTAAATATATTATAATTAAAAAGATCGTATCTTTGGAAACAGTGTATAGTTTTTAATGATCTTAGTTATAGTAAATGTATTGTAATCCAGCACATTTCCAAGGGAGGGGAAAAAGGGTAGGTATTTGTGTTCCTAGCCCTCTCACCTCCCTCCAAAAACTATAATTAATAGTAATTTTTAATTAATTAATCACCGCATCTTACTACCGGTTTAGGTTATACGCTAATATGATAATTACTCTAACGATATAGGGATTAAGAAATAAATATTTTAGAGGTAATACACAGTAGGATTTAAGTAGGAAAAAAAAGTTATAAAAAAAAACCATTTTTGCCATCAACCTTGACATCTTATTTTTTTTAATTTGTTTAATTTGTATTTAACGTGCACTTTATGGACCAACTGATTATATCAACATACGAGAATTCCCATGAGTGAAAGTGAAAGGACCAAGAAAGGTATTTTTGCATACCTTCCTGTGATCCTATACATGCCACAATCGACATGATACCGACGGCTTTACTTCCTCTCCGAAGGAAGTTGTGCTACGGAGTTTTATTGCTTAGGAATAATACGTCAACCCCAATTGGGTTTGAACCCGCTAAATCGGGTCCTGTGGTGACCACTTTACCCCAAGCTCACTAAGGTCGACTTACATTGATAGTAATATTAATGTTATTTTATAGGTAGTTATTACTACCTATTTACCAAAAGTGACAGCCTCACTTGACATAACATCATGTCTGAGAACATAAAAAGAACCTAGTGATTGTTCTTACTCTTTTGTTGACCTAGGTGGTCTTGAGGTAAACTGTTCGCCTCAGGACCCGATGTTCATAGGTTTAAACCCAGCTGGGATGGACAGATTTTTCTTTATCGATAAAAATCCGTAGCGCAACTTCCTTCGGAAGAGAAGTGAAGCCGATGGTCCTATGTTCTTTGTAGTATTTAAAAGAATCTGTAATGATATTGGTTTGGATTACTATAAATTATGTAAAACCATGGATGAAGGTAATTTTTCTTTAAAGTAATATATGTAGAGTATCCTTTCAAGATTCATCCATGAAGAAATACGCGCATTTTAGAAATAATGGGAAAAGGATTTCACCACTAAAATAGATTTTTTATACCATATTTCCTGTTAAAAGAACAACTGCGCTATTTCACTGTTAAAAGGAACAACTCCGCAGTATTTTGCAAAGACGACAATTCCCTATACCAATAAGAAGCTAGCCTTCACAACACCTGTCGCCAGGACTCTTTCTATTAGATAGATTTTACACTGATGGCGAGGGGAGAAAGATGCAAGGGCTATGTCATATATAGACCGTTTGTGCGTGTAAGCCAGGCATCCAGGATCCAAACATCTACACCGAGATCCAAACTTCCACGCACAAGTCGCACAAGCCACACACTGGCAGTCACAGTCTAACACAGTATAAAATAACTTACATTAATATCACAAGTGTGCATTAATATAAAGCATTTAATTGGAGTTTGTATAATTGATTAACAGATGTCATTTAAATAAATCGTGTGTGAATAAACAGCCATCAACAGTTTTCTTTCTTCACATTTATTAATTATACCGTTCTAATTAGTTCTCGACCACGGAACTATAAACAGCTGGTTAAACGGTATATTTTGACAACCGAGCTATAGACAACCTACACATCATCACAGCATTATTATATCAGAGAATTAATATGTAGTGTTTCAATCGACGCCCAATGCAGCGGGATTGATTAAATAGTGTTACAATTGGCGCCCAACGTGGGGCGATTGATTCCATAGTGTTACAAATCCTAACAGGTAAGTTAAAATACCTTCTCCGGATAAATCGGTAGTCTCTTTCACAATCAATAATAACAATTCTCGTGTGCTGATTATAATCATTTGGTTTAGAAAGTGCACGTTAAACACAATAAATAAATACAATTAATTCCTATCTTCAAATGATAGTTACACTTTAACAATATGATAACAAAGGGCTAAAACTGAAGAAAAAAAAACATGTAGCCCATTACAAGTTATTTTTAATTGAGATCGGCTTACTGTTTGCGTTTAAAATAAACTCCTTTTATTTTCTTTGGATGTGGTTTGGCATGTGAATCCCCAGCTGAGCTGTACATCAACATCCACTTAAACATGTCCTCGCGCCTGTTTATTTATCTACGTTGGTATTTACATGGCCAGGAAAAAAAAGGCTCTAAGCCTTCCCTTCACACTTAAAAAACAAAAGAAGATAAGTATTTGTTGACTAAACATTTTACAAAGATAACATTTTCAAAACTAATGTAATCAGTATCAGTGAACATTTGGGAAAAGGCATTTTTCAGCACCACGTCTTACTACCTATCATGATATACGCATACATACAAATTAATTTAATGAGTTAGAGATTAGGAAGGTTGTATTTAGAGGAAGTGTACCATAATTTACCTGTAGGAAGAGTGAAAAACCATTATGTAAAAACAGCCCTCAGTACATCCGACCGGGTTTTTCATCAGAAGTCCAGTCTATTTTGAGAACTAAGTCTTAGACTATGCAACCACTAAAGCAAAATGAGACGTGTTTAATCCATCCAGGTGAGACTGCTATCTGGCTTTGTTCCACTATAGCGAGGATTATAGAATGGGGTCATAGTTTAATCCGTCCAGGTAAGACTGCTATCTGGCTTTGTTCCACTATAGCGAGGATTGTAGAATGGGGTCATAGTTTAATCCGTCCAGGTAAGACTGCTATCTGGCTTTGTTCCACTATAGCGAGGATTGTAGAATAGGGTCATAGTTTAATTCGTCCAGGTAAGACTACTATCTTGCTTTATTCTAATATAGTGAAGATTATAGAATAGGAGCATAGTTTAATCCGCCAAGGTAAGACTGCTACCTTACCTTCCTTATATGTGGATAGTCTTATAAAAAAAAGGCGCAGAGCCCAAAACGTATAATCCCGTCACCTTTAAATCAGGGAGGATAATACAATCTGTTTCAGTGAGTATTTTTTCAGAAGCCACAAACTAGAAAACTGAGCTAGAACTCTCAAACCAAATCCATCCCCTTCCCTTTCCCAACCCATTAGGTTAATTTTGCACCTACATATTTTAAAATAATTTTATGAAATAATAAAATTGATAAAAAAAAAAGATAATTTACCCATCAGATCGAAGCCCTTAAAGTAATTTGCAGAAATATTTAGCGTAGCCATTTGGTTTTGAATATTTATAGAAGTCTTGGAATGAAATTTAATCAAAATCATAAACGCCGATTATGAGAAAATCGACTTTATCTCTTTTTGCTCTTTTGTAAACTACCCCTAATTTTATGGTTAGATATCCAATTCCAAAAATCCCTTGGGGAAACCCTATGAAAATTATACAGAGTAGGCCCGAAACAATTAGAATATTTGTAATTTGAAAAGTAGATATTAACTAGCTAAATAAAAGCAAACTACATAATATTTTTTTCACATTTTGAAGATAATGTCATTCAAGGTGAGCACCCCCAGACCTCAGGCAAACCTCAGAACGTTGTCCATCACCTTCCTCAGCATAGATCGTCTGTTTCCGCCCCACCCTGTATAGCCCTTTGTACTTGAAAGAATAACAAAATCACAAAAAATTACAAAATCGTATTAACATTTTAATTCACTTAAAAAAAAGTGTCCTTTTTATTTATTATGACGAAATAGACACGACAAACAAAATATCGTTAAATTTTGTCAATAGCATCCAAACTTTAAATAACTCGTTTTTTAAATTAAATTTCAAATATTTTCACTTTAAATATAAATGTAGGCTACATTAAGGATTTGAGGATTCAAATTATGATTCGTGATTTAAAAGAAAAATTTAAGATTTGCATTCGAGAAATATAATATGATTTGAAACATATCTAGTTTATTAATAACAAGATAAGGTTCAATTGACTCAAATTTTGAAGAGAGATTTAAATAGATAAACTTATTGTGTTGTATTTTTTAATACGCCTTACTAACCGTTAGGGTTATACCATTATATCCTAATTACGCTAGGGTTCTTAAGGATATGTAAGATTATATTTACGGGAAGTGTACCCTTATTTGCGTGGAGGGAGCGTGTAAAATCATTTTGGAAAAAAACCTTGGTACGCCCGACTGAGATTCGAACCTTTATCTCCCCGTCGTCAGCAGACTAGTCTAACACGAGATTTGTGCGTTAGACCATGCGGCCACCGAAACGGGTTTCACGCTCTGGTTGAGACAAGGTGTGCTAGACACAACTACACACTAAATATAAACCACATTTAAAACCTTAACAAGGTGAGTGCGGGTTATGGGTAATGGCTTTAATTAACTTGTACAAAGTAATTAAGAAGAAGGCGACAGTGGAACTGCACGTTAGCACGCTTGTCAGAGTTTTAAACAAGGACGATCAAGTTTAACTTCCCTTTTATTTCGGTATGTGCACACGCTACCATGGTACCTGGGTAGGTTGCGGTTTCCTGGAAGAATCACTAGAATTCCTTGACTCCCAACACTTTAGTAGCTCAGTGGTTTGGGCTGCCTGAACTACAAGCTGGAGGGACCCAGGCTATAGCTGTGTGGCGTGGGGTGTTTATGAGGTAATTAAGAGTTTGATAAGCTCTTGACAAATCTCAAAATCAACCGGCTCAAATCAGCGCATTTGAAAGCGCATGCGTTGTAGAGATAGAAACAAGCAGACAGCTTTGTTGTTTGTTTTGAGGAGATTTGAAATAACCCGCCGATTTAAAGCGTTTGTATAGATGTATTGAATTGTGCCACGACACAGCTTTATAATTTGAAAACATCCATCGGGACAATGAGCTAAGACATATGTTTATATAATATAAAATTAAATACAACGTAGATAATTAGCTTAAGTTGGCATTGCAACGCATCATAGGTCAACGTACAGCTTGTGAACTTCCGAACCACTCAAACAGATTTTGCTCTCAACTTTCGCCGAAGGCGTGAATCAAGCTTTATTTATTCTCGGCAAAAGCGTGAATCAGGCCTTAGATATTTCAAGGATTAAATACAGTAACTCGATTTCTCCTTTTCTTTTAGCGGTAAAATGAGACAAATATCCCAGTATCAGTTGCCCTTTATTTTTTAGTTGATGGATGGCAGAAGTTATAGCCACATATTGAATATATATATATATATATATTTTGCATTTACGTATTTTTATCTTTTCACTTCTCCTATTTTTTTTATTTTTTTTCAAACAGAAGTATATACGACTCGTTTTCAATGCCAGACTGTATTTATCTTCAGCTGTTGAATAAATGGGTATAATAGCATCACCCCCTCTTCCATTTCCCCATCATCACTTAGTGGACGATCATGTCCTACTCCTTTCTCCCCTTCACCCCCTTCCCCTACCCTACCACAGCTCTCAATAATTCATAAATCAATAAAATCAGTCAAAGCTTGGGCGGTCGAGTTTAGGGCTTCTAAACACAACACTTTATCAAAGTATAATGTAGGAGAGTAGGGGACCAGATTTATTTTTTAGCACCATGTCTTACTACCCGATGGGGTTATACGGTTATGGGTGACCTGGCGGTCTATGGAGTAAGGTGTCAGGCTTCTGTGCTGGCGGCCGGGGTTCAATCCTCGGTCTCGGCAAAGATTTATCTGATTACCAAACCCTTCCTTCACCTCTAACAAGACATACTTGTGAATGTGGGGAGTGCCAGGCCTCCACCATGGTTCGGATTCCACGTTAAACTGTAGGTCCTCCATTTCTTCTCACAATCACCCTACTATTACACATTAGCGTAAGTGCGTACAACCTGAACGGGTAGTAAGACACGGTGCATATAATAATAATACTTATTTTACACGAGAGAGTTTAATTTCTATGTGCCCCGAAGGCTGAAGACTCTTAGTTCGCACGTTAATAATAATACAACGCGGGAGAAGTGAGCCTAAAACCATTAAGGGTGAATGAATATAATTAATGCTAATGATAAGAAATCAGTGCGGTGCTGACCTCCCTCCCTTGCGATAATTAATACAACTAATTAGAACAATTAATAATACAGCACACTTGGCTCTGTGGATGTATTCATACTAAACAAAGTGTTTTTTTTTTAAGTTTTCATATAAAAACTATTTTAGGCCAAAAATCAAGTATTGCATAATTTAATTTTCTTCACATGTTTAAATCAACAGTTGTTGAATATCTGTCGTGAACATAGCAACATTTGATGAGAAACTTTTTAAATTGAAGAGAAAAGTCGTCATTATATTCCAGGATACCCAATTAATACCACCATGGGAAGAAAGTTGACATCTATGTTTGTACTGGAACAATATTTGTTTTGTTTTGAAAAGAAAAAAGTTTTGACAAAAAACTGATAAAACAGTGGCCTTTTTTCACTTTCTTTATATCACCACAATAAACTGAAAGAACACAATTATGTATTTATTTCATTAGCACCATGTTTCATCACACATTTGTGTTACAATAATATGTTCTAAATACACTGATGCTTTGGGGATGTTTAGGTGTTAATTTAGAGGAAGTATACCTGCATTTGCACGTGGAGAAACTAAGAGTGTAAAACGATTTAGGAAAAACTACCCTCAGCACAACGGATTGATATTTAAAACTTGACATTAACGTTACAGGCAGTGCAGTATATTTTGAAGGTGACATCTAATACTAGCTTTATTCAAGCTGTGTGACGCAGCACATTGATATAGAAAGTGTGCTGTGGGAGTTTTACTGAAGATAAAAAAAGAAGCGAGAAAAATAAATTGAGGAATAAAGATGAATATTTTTAAAAGCATGATTTATATTACATTTAAAAATAATGGAATTATTAGAATTTTCTGGATTGAAAATTTAAACACAATCTTAAAGATCGGTATTTTAATGATGAAACCCACCTCGGTGGCGTAGTTGGCTAACGCGCTTGTCATGTTGAGCTCGACTGCTGAGGACGGGGAGATCGAGGATCGAATCTCGGTCGGGTGAACTGGGGGTGGTTTTTCCTAAATGGTTTTCCACTCTCCCTCCACGCAAATGCAGGTCCACTTCCTCTAATTCAACCTTCCCAATTCCTAATCCATTAGAGTAATTAGTACTTAAAGCTTATAACCCGAACGGGTAGTAAGACGCGGTGCTAAATATTATTATATTATTTAGTGAAGAAAAAAAAATGAGGAAAAAATTGAGGAATAAAGATAAATATTTTTAAAAGCATGATCTACATTACTTTTAAAAATAACGGAATTATTAGAATGTTCTGGATTGAAAATTTAAACAAAATCCTAAAGATCGTTATTTTAATGATGAAAACCTCTACTTAAAACAAACTACGATGCTCCTGGACCATTTTAACCCCCTGTTCTGTATACCGTGAGTTGAAAAGGGTTGAAAACCGTTGCCTTAGATCATTCGCCAGCCGATGCGTGTAGAAACAACCAATAACATATAAAGGGAACTCGCGTGTGAAAGAAATCTTTTTTTTTACCACAAAACTATGGTGGAAGTGCATCAAGAATTGTCTCACACAGACAATATATTTAAGTATGGAAGACGATAAAAGACCGGAAAGATTAGAGAAAACAACAATCCCACTTCATTTCACCCCTGAACTGGAGTGTTCTAGTGCAATGACGAAGATTGGAGTCAGCGGGTTTACCTTCCATTTGACGCTGTCTGTTCTGGCACCAACCATTTTTATCACCGTCAATAAACATCACTTGAGATGGCGCTGTCGTCACTGAACCAAGGTCATTGAATCACAGAGTAATTATCCGCCAACCATTTTGACATGCCATGCTCAACACTATAGTTTCTACCTTATAAAGCTTGTTTTTTTACAAATAATTTTAAAAAGAGGTATCTGTTGTCAAGCGTAGGTGTACCTGAATTTTTCATACAAACGGACATTTTGTAACACCTTTATTGAAATAACAAATAGATTTTTTGAAGTAGATATTAATAGTGTGTTACTACATTATTATTATATTGCTCAAATTGAAAAATCACAACTGGACATGAGAATTGAACCCGGGATCTTTGTACATTACTGTTATGACCACTGAGGTATCCTGGAGTCATCCAGAGCCCAAGGTAATTTTTTACTCATATTTTAAAGACAGAGTCTGTGATGGACGTTTGGAAATCCTCATATATATGGAGTGCGACCGGGAAGTGTTTTATCACCAAACCTATTTAATATTGTGATATATGTGATATAAGTGACAAATGCAGTTAATAATAAATAGGATTGGTGATATATATATATATATATATATATGTGTGTGAGCAATCAATAGGAATTAAGATCACGAGCTATCATATGATGCAAATACTTTCGCCTCGAGAGGGGTTTATGCTGTGGTTAACTAGGCGATATATCCCGGGTTCGATTCTCGTGTTTAGGTGTAATTTTCCAATTTAAGGACTGATATTTAAATGTGGATATAACCGTAACTAACGATTAAAATATTGGCTTGTTAATACATCATGAAATTATTATTTGATCAAAAGTGACAAATGCAGTTAATATGATTTGACGTATGAATTCGTATAAGTTTATCAAGTAGCTTTTTATACATGTTACTTATGTCTGTTCGTAAGAAAACTCTACAAATGTGCATAGTCCAAACGGGTAGTAAGACGCGGTGCTAAAAAATAAAAGTATCGATGATTTTATTCAATTTTTGTTGTTCTCACATTACAAACTTGAAACTTATTTATACTTCTCTAACCAAAATATATTTTTCAAATTCAATAGCAAATTTAAGTAGCCTACCCTACTATAATCGTTTGATAACTCTTTTATAACAACATTGTAAATATAACTTCAAAATCTAATATCAAAGTTTTTGTCTTTCAACCAATAAAAGGTAACGAACAAAGTTTGATGGTATATTTATTGAGTGTTATAAAAATATATCTGGAAATGGGATCCAAACTTTATCGAAAAGAAATCTATACCACGAATAAAGATCAAACTGAAAAAAAAAAAAAAGTTTATTTCTATTTTTTTTCCACCGAGTCTTAATACTCGTCTGAACTATAAGTTTGTACGTTAATAGAGTAAGAATGAGGGAGGGATGGTTTAGAATAAATTAAATAGTATTTGCCTAGCCTTCTTCGGTGGCCACGTGATCTAACGCACTACTCTCGCAATAGACTGCTGATGACGAGGAGATCGAGGTTCGAATATTGGTCAGGTGCACTGAGTTTTTTTCTTCCAAAATTGTATTCCACTCTTCCTCTACGTAAATTACGGATACACTTCCTCTAAATATAACCTTTCTAATCCCTAACACCATTGGTGTAATTAGTACTTAAGCGTATAACCTGAAAGGGAAGTAAGACGTGATGCCGAAAAAAAAACACGTGAAAATAGATCTAGTAATTTTCTCAGCTGCAAGATAAGTTTCTTTCTGTAAAACTTGGACTGTATCTCTGCCCCAAATTATATAAACCTATAGATTTTGGTTAGAATGACGCATTGCACAAATTTTTGACATTTTATATACAAAACAGATTAACGGGACCCAAATCCTTAGATAAAATAAAATTACCTTTTCCGATAATTCCTGTAGTTTAAGGATCTTAATATTTTTACTTGGCCCTATGCCTTCAGCGAAAAAATTAACAAAAGTATTTTTTTAACTAAAATGATATAACTACAATCCCAATTTTTGAAATAAAAAAGTACTCACTATACCCATACTATTTCAGAAAATTAACATGCTTTCACATTATAATAGATTATAATCAAACATACGTTTATTTTAATACAGGAAATCTATTTAAAAAGTTTTGACAAAATTCCAGGGCACTCTTGACAGATATTCAAGATCGGTTGATATTAGAATGTGCAGAAAACTAAGCTCTATGTTGTTACTGGAGAAATATTGGATTAATTTTGGCCAAAAAATTTCAATGCTTTAAAAACTGTAAAAAATACTGGCGCTCCCTTCTGCCGCACCTTAAAAAACCATGTAAAAAAGTAATAAACTGAAATAAATTCATAGTAAAAACTCATGTCAGAAATTTTATGTAAATATCACTCAATGCCACAAATTTAAATATGTTTCTTTTTCGTTTAAGTAATATTGGGCTCCAAGTTCTAATGCTACTAAGAAACGCACTTTTCTTAACAAAACCCATTAGAATTAAGCGTAATATTTCAATTGATATATTTAAAAGCACTTAGGAGGAAGTTTAACATTGATAACTAAAGGTTGGCAGTATTTGATATTTTTAAAAAGTTTCTACTAATATTGATAAACACAAAAGGTTAGTTATGTTGTTTACTTAAACTTGTTAGCTCTCTGAGATTAAATTATTTATCGTTAGAAATTGAAGGACACATTTTTACGTTGTATTTGGTGAAATTACTAGTATAAATACCAACATACTTCCAATGAAGAAAATAGTGCTCTAAAACATTGAGAAATCGAGGTATGACTCAAAATACAATAGGTGTTGAGCTCGTCAGTCAAAACACATCAAAATTATTCAAAACATCACTAACCATCTTAATTATAAGCAAGTAAGTGTAGGAGTAAAAATAGACTTTCTTGACCAATATTAATTTAAGTAGCTCCTAAATTTTCTAAATTTATTTTAAGGTAACTTGATTTAAATGAGTGAACGTGTTTTACAGTATAGATATTGAAAAAAGATTAATTTGGACCGATTTCGAACAAACTTGGTGAATTTGCTGTCGTACTTTTGAGCAACAATAAATCCTATGTTAAATATATATTTTTTTAAGTCCATGCGTTCAAGCAATTCCCTAAAAAGTAAAAAATAATACTGTGTAAGCTATTAAAGTCTGCTATAAGTTAATGTCAGCACTACTAGCTATAGTGTTATTAAAATATATATACTTTTCTTCTGGAAATTATCTACAAAAGTTTAGAATAGTAACTTAGACACAATTACATTTTTTTAAATAACTTCTAAGAGAAAAACTGCTCGATATTTCTCACTGGCAAAAAAACATTAAGTTATTGTTTTTGGTTACTTTTTTGTCAACATTTCTTAATAATCATCCATATAGTACATATTTTAACAACATCATTAGTATAGAAATGGGAAAGATAGAATTTATAATCAATGTACATGCATTTGCGTTAATGGAGAGAGGTAAACCCTTTAAAAAATAAAAGCTTTGTATACCTGGATGGGTTTCTATCCCTCTACCATTCGGTTACCGGCTAACCAGGACAGGTTACTGGCAATCATTTCTCTTTTAAATTATGGAACTAAAGGAGTAAGTCAAAATAAATTCACTTGTAGTTCACCTAACTATATAATA
Organism: Timema poppense; assembly: GCA_902141375.1. Lineage (NCBI taxonomy): Eukaryota > Metazoa > Arthropoda > Insecta > Phasmatodea > Timematidae > Timema > Timema poppense. Next base: position 52,086 of record CABFOV010002238.1, read on the forward strand.
ATATTAAATAAACATCACTATCCCCCGCCTCGGTGGCGTAGTTGGCTAACGCGCTTGTCGTGTTGAGCTCGACTGCTGAGGACGGGGAGATCGAGGTTCGAATCTCGGTCGGGTGAACTGGGGGTGGTTTTCCCTAAATGGTTTTCCACTCTCCCTCAACGCAAATGCGGGTTCACTTCCTCTAATTCAACATTCCTAATCCATTAGAGTAATTAGTACTTAAAGTGTATAACCCGAACGGGTAGTAAGACGCGGTGCTAAAATAAAAATAAAATAACATCACTATCAGTTCTAAGTTTTATAATTAAATTTCAGCGTCTGGAATTAATCTAGAATTGTAACCTCATGTATATATTCAGCTTTTTCCAAATATTAATATTTGGTCTAATGAATACTCGAATAGATAGAAATCATTTTGTTGTGCCTTAGGTTCCACTATCTCATCACGAGTTAATTAACACCACCGTCTGGTGCTTAAATTATAGCCAGCTCCTTCCATCTTATTCGTTGTTTTCCCCATCGCTTTTAATACCAACTTTTTCTAAATTAAACCTTCCTCATCATTAAAATATTAACGTAATTAGGAAATATGCCTAAACGGGTAGTGAGACAAGGGGACAAAATTAACTAAATAACCTTGTAATGGGGTATTAGTTTAAAATTCTGGTATTTATAGATATTAGAAATGTGTTCATTGGGATTGTTTATGTTTTCGGAAATAATATTAACCAGACTTCAATCATGTATTTCAAAAACATATTATTTTTTTCTTAGATTCATTAAGTAAGGGGCAAAAAATTAATAATCAACAAGACTTGGATATTAAGTGTTTATTTAATGGAATTAAGATGATCAATTTTAAAGATCGAAAATATAACTTCGGGTAAATTAGACAATAAATACACCCCAAAATTTAGATGGTAAAATACAAGAAATACGTATTTATAAAGTTATTAATTAAAATAACTGTATAAAATAAAGATTAACAATTTGATAGAAAATTTTATTAATCAGCAAGAACGATTGATATGTAAGTTCAATACAATCGTATTGGCTCTTATAGAATATTATTAGGTAACCTATAAATTATGTCAAATTTAACAATCAATTATTACGGCATGATGTTAAACTAAAACACTTTAACTCTATAGGGCCAATATAATCCACATTGTTTTACGATCAATCTTAGAGCTGATATTTAACCAAAAATATAGCTGATATTTTATTTTAAAAAAAAATACATTTTTGTCTTACATTCTCGTGGTCAAGTGTCATTTTACAATTTAAAGAATACCATATTTAGATGCGGTTATAACTGTATTTTTAGTAGCACTGCTACCCGTTGGGGTCGCACGCCTATATACTAATTAAACTAAATTGTTAGGGATAATGAAGGTTTAATTAAAGTGAATTGCACCCGAATTTGCTTGTAGCGGGAGTGGAAAACCCCTTAGAATAAATACTCTCAGTGCACACAACCGGGATAGGACCTCGATCTCCAAGTCCTTGGCAGTCTAAGCTATTGCGATAATAGTGCCATAGACCATGCGAATACAGAAGCGGGCTATAACCGTAATTAACAAATTTATTATATTTTCTATTTAATCCATCATATATTTTATAAGTAAAGGCTTAGAAGATTGAAATTTCACAATTTTATTGCTTTTCATGTTGGCTGTGCTTCGCAACAAGTTTATCTTTAAGGTGTCCCATTATTTTATTTATCCCGATATAGCTTACATTAATTTGAAAATTAAATTTCACCTGCAAAGTAGGTAAAGTTTATATTTAAAATAATAAAAACGTTATCTAATTTTCCTATGAATTTAATTTAATAAATGCATTAAAAATCTCAAGTACAAATGTTAATTTAATTTTTTAAACCACTTGATATTTTTCAAACTTATCAAATTATTATGTTACTTATATTTTGATTTATATTGACTGTACAAAATCGGGTGAAGTTTTAGGCCTTTTACAGATTGATCAAATTGATATTACAATTGTAAATTAAATAGGTTTTGTTGAATTTACAGTATGTTAGTGAAAACATGTTTCCCTTATTTCAATGAAATTTCAAGTAACAAAATAACAGCTGCTATTTGATTAATTTTCTTCTCTCATTATTTCAGATCGTAAGATTTCTTTAAAACATTGAAAACATCTTCCAACAAAATCTAACAGGGCGTTGACTTCAGATTCAACATGAAATACTCTATGATTTTCTTTGTCGTCGCGTTTGTGATGGTAAGTACCAATAATAATTATACTATTATCTAATTTACTAAGGTAATTTTATTATACTTCATATTCAATCTAATTAGTATTCCAGAATAGTTTAATAGATTATGTGTATGAAACCTGAGATTTATGTTATAAATATTATTTATAATTTTGTTAACGCCACGCCTTAATACCCATCCGAGTTACCCGCTTATGTACTAATTACGTTACGGGTTTTTAGGGATTATGAAAATTATATTTAGAGGAAATGTGTCCGCACTTGTGTGGAGGGAGGGTCTTAAAACCATTTTAGAAAAACCACCCTCAGTACACCCAACCAGGATTCAAACTTCAATCTCCCCGTCATAGGCAGTTTAGTCTACTGCGAGAGTAACGCCTCAAACCATGGGGCCACAGAAGTTGGTTGATCTAGAATTTAAATTACTTAATGTTTAATTTATATAATCCTGGGCGTTGGATAGGTCAATTAAACCACTAGCCACATCTGCTCTAATTTTTTTTTTATGGTGAGGGTGTCGAGGTTCAAGTACTTACCTGGTGTGCTGAGGGTATTGTTTTACCAAATGAAGGGTAAAGGGAGGAAAGGAGGAAAGTCTAATTTTAGTTCAAATTGATTTAGTGCTGCCATTTATTAGACAATCCGGAGCATTTTTTAATACACTCTCTCTCATAATTAAATTAAATTAAAAATTAATATTAATAGGGTTCGAGATATAAACATTGTTGTCCTGAAAATGTTTGTAATGTGGCTTTCCCCCCTTTGCTCTCTGTATTATTCAAATTGTATTTTAGTTTCCTTTCACCCTGGTACATTTCCTCAAATTTAGACCATACTCTATATCGTAGATATGAGTGTATACCGAATGAATAGTAAGAATTATGTGGCGCATCATATACGCAAACTTTCTAAACACTTAAAAAAACTGATCGAATGAAACATTATTTAAATATATAACATATATAATTTACTCAAAAATGGAATTTTGATTAAGTGAAATAATAATTAAATTATATAAAAAAACATGTAACTATAGCTTCAAAAAAAAAGTGTTATATCATAATACAGTTTAATAGTCATATTACCCGCCTCGGTGGCGTAGTTGGCTAACGCGCTTGTCGTGTTGAGCCAGACTGCTGAGGACGGGGAGATCGAGGTTCAAATCTCGGTCGGGTGAACTGGGGGTGGTTTTTCCTAAATGGTTTTCCACTTTCCCTCCACGCAAATGCGGGTCCACTTCCTCTAATTCAACCTTCCCAGTTCCTAATCCATTAGAGTAATTAGTACTTAAAGCGTATAACCCGAACGGGTAGTAAGACGCGGTGCTAAATATTATTATTATATTATAATAGTAATATTAAGAGCCTGAGTGCTTGTAAAACTACAAGACATAAATTCACGTATCCATACTTCAAGTAATATGCTCTGAAGACGATACTTTAGATTGTCACCCGCCTCAGTGGCGTAGTTGGCTAACGCGCTTGACGTGTTGAGCTCGACTCCTGAGGACGGGCAGATCGAGGTTCGAATATCGGTCGGGTGAACTGGTTTTTTTTCCCCCCTAAATGGTTTTCTACTTTCCCTCCACGCAAATTCTGGTTCACTTCCTCTAATTAAACCTTCGCATTTCCTAATCTGTTAGTGTAATTAGTACTTAAAGCGTATAACCCGAACGGGTAGTAAGACGCGGTGCTAA
>CABFOV010002238.1:79255-89919 GCA_902141375.1 Timema poppense
AAACTGGTTTTTTTCTTTTTTTTTTTTTTCCCCTGTCCGTATATTTGTATCTCGGTCTAAACGTCAAACCATTTTATCCATTGGGCTAAATCTCTTGTTATCTAGGGTTTTCATAAGGTTACTCAATTCCCTTTCTGAGTATTTCAGCAAGCACATGATTTATAAACTAGCTTCAATCCATAACCGGCACAACAACCAGTACCCCGGCCGTTTATTCGTCACTTTGAAAGGGGAAACCCACATATAACAACGATACTTTTTTTTCGGCCATGTTAAATTATTCGGCCTTGCCAAAAATCGAACCTTGGACCCTCGCTCTGTAGAATACCAATTAATAGGTTGGACTTTGAGAGAATAGAAAGATTGTCTTAACACCTTATCTCAGCCAGTAGAGTTTATTCTTATTTTTATAAGAGCTAACAATTTTATTATTTGAAAGGAAGAAAATATATCATCTTGAAATAGGCTTCGTTCTCTTTAAATTGAAGATTAAATAATGCTATGGAATATGGTTAATGTGTCTATCCTAATATTATGATAAGTCAATCAATGAGGTTACTTATTCAATTTAAGTGTACCAACTCACCACAATTTAATAAAGTTATTTATAAAATAAGTAGTTAATGTATTTAATGCACATTTTGGAACCATTGTGAATATTTGCATAAAAAGCTAATTTATTTTTAAATCTTTAATTTATTATTTTAATATTAATCAGACCAATCTTTTTTTACAGTAATTCTTAAACCATTTGACTACGGAAGTGTATTTTAAGATATTCAAATTAGCAATTTAAAATCATCAGAAACTGTTTTCAGCATGTCCCGAGTCAGTTTTTAGTAAAACGAATGTTATGTACAAATGAGTAAAATATGTTATTATTGCTTGTAAAACAATATTATGGAAGATTCTAAATAATGTGTGTCTTCAAATTATTAACTTTTTATTTTCAAGGCAGCACCAAAGTTGTTTTTTAATTGTGTTGCTTTAAAAATGGAAATTAATAAATATATTAAAATGCAACTGGTTTTGTTTCACTTAATATTTTAGTCTGTTTATCCCCAATTACGTAAATTATTATGGAAGAAAATGCTTATTAAATGATTTCATGTAGAACTCCAAAAGAATTATCAGTTGGTCTTTAACATTATTTTACTATGTGTGACCCGCCTCGGTGGCGTAGTTGGCTAACGCGCTTGTCATCTTGAGCTCGACTAATGAGAATGGGGAGATCGAGGTTCGAATCTCGGTCGGATGAACTGGGGGTGACTTTTCCTAAATGGTTTTTCACTCCCCCTCCACGCAAATGCGGGTTCACTTCCTCTAATTAAGCCTTTCCGATTCCTAATCCATTAGAGTAATTAGTACTTAAAGCTTATAACCCGAACGGGTAGTTAGACGCGGGGCTAAATAATATTATTATTATTATTATTATTATTATTACTCTGTGTGAAAGGCATCTGACAAATTAATGTTTTATGGTCATAGCTTTTAAATAAATGAGAATTGGTCTATCCTACTTTTGTTTATTTTTATTTGAAGATATAGCTTGTTCTTTTACTAAGTTCAACTGTTCTCTTGAAGTGAATTGGCTGTATATTGCTTTGCTTTTTTGGAGTGTTTTCAAACAGAAATATCTTTAGAGATTACTCCTTTTTTATTTTTATGGAAATAGTATGTTATTTTTATATGTGGTTGTGACGTTTTGAGAACAACGTAGACAATTTTATCTTTGAAGACTGTAGAAATGAAAAGCAGGTAGAGTAAACAATTCTTAATAGAAAGCAGACCACATTTCTTTTAAAATGAAGTATTTTCCTTCCGTCGGTAGAAAATGAGCATCTTCCGTAAGAATTATTGGTTTAACAATAATTAAAAAAAAAAAAAATTATTTCTTCGAGAGAACATCAACTAAAAAATTTCTGTTAAGAATAAATTTAAGGTAACTTTAATTAAAAATAAATATCTTTATATTTGTAGAGGGAAAATTGATTAAGATGTTGATTTATTTTTGTATTTTTTAGAAGGTATATATAAATTTAATAAAAGACAAAAACAACTCGCTGACTTGGTCATTGATCATCCATCCCCGTAGTCAGTGTATCTGATTACAAACCTAGGGGTCCAGATTTCGATTCCCGGCTAGTAACTTGGGTATTTTTCTCTTAAAGGGAATTATCCCAATGGTCACCAGGGGTTGGTAAATCAGAATTAAGTTCGGTTTAAGACTCCCATTGGCCCACTCCTCCAAATTCATTGTCGTTACATCAATAATTTCAACGTAGGTACGTGTAGAAACCTTCCATAAAAGTACCTTGGACAACGTGATAAACTACCAGAGTGGCTAAATGTCTACACATAAGCGACAGAATTGGATGTCATGTCTCTACTGGTCATATATTCCATACGCTAAATAAAACCACTCATCACCAAATTTCTCTACCTTCTGGACCTGGAAACTGGAAATTTCAAATGATATTTCTATTTAGTGATAATATGTGGTTTTGAGAAATTTAACCTCTAATAAATGTAAAAAGGGGTAGAAAGTGTTCAAATTTGGTGATGTATCTTTTAAGCCAACGGACATAAGAACCCTTGAAATTTAATTTTAAAATTCCAAACTTTACGGCTTTTATGGTTATTGCGGTGCTGTCTTTTTTTACAAACTCGGCAAATTTGAATTTTCTTCCATGCCAAAAATAAGATTTAATACAAATTTTGGAAAGGGTTTAAACTACTATACCCATTTTATTTGATTATCTTATATGGTTTATTAACTTTTTGCCCAATTTCAATTTTAAACCCTACTGAAAAGTAGTGTTCTATGTTAGTTTTATCAAGTTTGATCTCCTCCATTTTACGGCTTATATTTTGAAATTGTCTACCACATCAAATTATTTTCAGTTTATAGCACCATCCTCTCTCTCTCTCTCTCTCTCTCTCTCTCTTTCCCAAAATCCCAATCAAAAATATCACGTTTATACCAATCTGGAAAGTAGGCATTAGCTATGAGGTTTTTAAAATGTCAAGCCCCCTCTTTCTGCTTTTCTCCCATTCATTTTTCGAAATTTCAATGTTTTTGAAGAGAGAACGTGATGTCAACTGCACCCCACGAGACTTGAAGACTAGAAAGAAAGGATAGGCCTAGTCTATGCAGAAATTACCCCAGAAATGTTAGCTAGCCTCCATGAGTGCTTTCGTAAAATAGCTGTAAAATGCATTGAGGTTGAAAGACATCATTTTGAACACATTCAATGAAATAATATTGATGTTAGATATTGTCGTTTCATTCTGTAAAAGCTTATTACTGCCTAGCACCAAATTAATAACGTTCATGTGATTGACATATTTCTGTCACTAAATATGTAAAAAAACAAAATAAGTGTTATTGTGAGAAATACAAGCAACTTAAGTCCAAGAAACTTCTTTTTACGACGTCTTATTTCTAAAATGACTTGTATGCTTTGTTTTTTTTTAAATACCTTTGAAAATTGAAGCTATAAAAATATATGTTTCAGACAAAAGCTGCTTGTTTATTATTTTGCGTGAAGTAAGATTACATAACACTAAACACATGTTCCCATTTAAAAATAACGAAGTTGACTTGAAATGACCTTGAATCAGGCTACCAAATAAAAACACTATTCGATTCCTCCTCAAAACCAAACAATTTTTGTCTTGACACTTTCTCTCTAAAATGGGTGGTTTCCAAAAAACAAGCTTCAGCACTCTAAACGCCCCAGACTGTATATAATATACGTTAAATGTAAATAACAAAGAGTAAATAAAAATCCTAAAACAAAACGAGATAGCTGTAGATCACATGACTTGAAGTATGAACACGTGAAAGAAGATCTAACAACTGTTCTAGCTGGCAGAATAAGCTATTCCTATGAAAATCGGACTCCACAGACAGATTTCCATTCTTTGAAATATCTCTTACAATATTATCAAATCCATTCAAAGGAGGGTAATAATAATAATAAAAATATAAGTAACATCAATCAACACTTAAATAAACAGTCCGACACCCTACCTCAGTTGGTACCGTGCCTGTCTACTGAGCTAAGGGTCCCGTTCGAACCCTGGCGTTAACGTAAAATTTATCTCTGGTGTAATGTGGGTTTCATCTTTTATAGTGATGATTTAACGGCCGGGGAGCTGGTTGTTGTGTCTGTTATAGATGTTTTAGTTTATAAGTTGTGTGTTATATTATTATTAGGTTCAGAAAGTGCACGTTAAACATCTCAAATAAATGAAAATTAAACAAACTAGAATATGGCTCATTTATATCCTGCTAAGTTCAATTTATGGGATGAACAAATTGTTCAGAAACAAACAGTCAAATTTTCCCTCACACAACTCCAAACTAAAACACATACAATGAGCATATAAATTGTTTGCGTCTATATTTCCCAGTGATTGTTTGTTGGTGAAACAATTATGGGGGATTTGAAAAATTGGAGGTTTCAATCAAATACAATATAATACGAATATTTAATAACAAGGGTTGGTTTAATAAATCAAATTTAACCATCCAAAATGTTATGAAACGTGAAGATAAATGTTGTTTGAACCTATCGATATATATATATATATATATAAAGCGCAATACAGCCAATTTGTTATTATATCGCCACTGGATCGTGTGTGCAAGCTTCGTATTTTTCATTTAGTTGATATTCATTCCAAAATCAGTGGATATAAATCTAGTATTAGGGGCTATCCATAAACATTGTAACTCAGTTTAAAAGATTTTGGGGTTATTTTTAATATTATGTTACTGTCCAAACCCGATTCCAGGGCAAACTATAGATCGGACTAAGCTGAATTGATGTTCTAGTTTAGTCTAGTCTAAATTCTTTAATCCTGAAATTTTGGTCTAGCTCATAGGATAAATTAGTATAGCCTACAATTTTATTAGGACAAGCCAGGTTTAGGTTAGATTAGGTTATTTGACAACATTTTCACGTGAACTGTGAATGATGAAACCTGTCCAAGGTCAATTCATCGTATGGTTTAAGAATAATGAAAACTTACTGCCCAAAAACATCAGGTTATATCGATTTATCCTACAAGCGACAGGATGTATCAATTCGGCCTAATCCTAACTAGTTTGATCGGGTGTGGGCTGTGACATATAGGCTCTACATATTGTTACATGGGTGTAGGGTGGGTACAGAACACTATTAAGGTGCGGCAGAAGGGATCACGAGTAATTTTACAGTTTTTTAAGCATTACATTTTTTTGGCAAAAATGAATCAAATTTTTCTCCAGTTGCAATGTAATGTTTAGTTTTCTGCACATGATAATATCAAGAAATTTTTAATATTTCTCAGGGGTGTCCTGGAATGTTGTCAAAACATTTTAAATAAAGCGAAAATGTTCTGACAACATTCCAGGACACCCTTGACAGATATTCAAGATCCGTTGATATTCGCACTTGCAGAAAACTAAACTTTATGTTGTTAGTGGAGAAATATTTGATTAATTTTTGCCAACAAATTTATATTCTATAAAAACTGAAAAATACTTACAGTCCCTTCTGCCGCACCTTAAGTAACACAAATATTATACTTAAATTATAATGTTGAAATAATCTATTTTCAAATTTTAAAATGGATTTTGAACTGTATTGAATCTTGAGTCCCTTATTTGGGGGCCACAAAAGCTTCTCAATGGTAATAATAACATTCACTCTTGATGTTAAAATTTACGTAACACAAGTTGAAAGGGGGGAGTGGTCAGACTGAATGATACTTGGTGTTACAGAAAGAAGAGGGGAAACAGGCTAAATATATATTTAATGATACATAATTAGCAAAGGGAGAGAAGGTTTGAAAAAAAGGTAAGATAAAAAGTATTATGTGGTTTAAGGTGGGAGTTGTAATAAAATATTTCATAATATAACGACTATCAAACTCGAGAAATATATTACATTTATGGCTAGTGCTTAGAATCTACACGGAAATATTTTATATTGGGACCCCTAGCTATAAAATGCCAGTTAACAACCTCCATTGTTACCCTTTTAAATAAACACCTTTACCTCAGACTGAATGAGTGACAATACCACTTCACATAATTACAGGATGAAGCTAACAAAGGCGAAAACATACATAAAAGAATGCACTTACTACTCTTCAATGAATACAAGGAACAATGCATCAGTAAATAGTGAAATATAAAATAATAATATTGCTTAGGTAATCTTATAATGCATATCAATGTATTTGCAGAGGGATATACTTTTAAATATAAATCTGATTGTTATTATTATTATTATTATTATTATTATTAGCACCGCGTCTTACTACCCGTTCGGGTTATACGCAATCTGATTGTTACAAAATAATAATTTAAAATTATATATATAAATTTTATAACATTTGATTAGACAAAGAATGGAATTTGAAATATTAAATAAATTTGTTTCAAAATACTTTAAGTTAAAAAAAAAGCGATTCATTAAAATAAGATAAGTAAATGAAATTTTTGACTTTAAGTATGGAGGAAAAATAAAATATATTTGATTTAGAATAGTTAAAAAATATATAACAATATATCTGGAAATATTTAAATAATTATTATATTATTACAATTTAGAGAAAAATAACAATTAAAATATTTATTTTAATATATTTTATGTATTTTAAAGCGTTTTAAAATGGCTAAAGTTGTAGATGGTTAGTATAGGGTGAGATAAAGTATGAATTAAATTTGTAACTATTTCACTATGTAAGAATGTCTGAGAGTGTTTGCTGGACAAAATGTGATCTATTTTAAACTTCTTCTTACAAAAAAAAAATTAAAAGTTCTTGTCCCACCATTCATAGTGGTGGGCCACCTCTTGAATTACACTACTGTGTGTTATTGCAGCTCTTAAGTATTTGAATTGGTCAACTTCTTCAAACCGCATGTCATCAATTTTCATGAGTGCCCATACAAAGGTAATAGTGGGGCTCTATCCCTACTTATCACTCTGCTATATTTACATTTTTTAATTTGTTATGAAAAAATTATAATTGTGTGTTTATTATTTGGCTGCAATTTCCTACTAACAAATTTGAATCATCAATATCCAAGTTAACAATGAAAAAAATTATCAAATATAGATTTCTTCCTATTCTTTCTTCGACAGCTTTCTCTTCGTTTGGTTCTTTTCAATAAACTTATGAAAAATATGTTTACTTTTAATTGTCTTGGTGACAACTAAATTTTATTTTTTTGTTAGTTTGTCAGAAACTTAGTTTTTGCGAAAATTGTCTCATGAAACTCATAATAATTAGTTTAGAATTATGTTCAGATGCTCTAAAATTCCCTCCCAAAAGGTTAAATCCCTGAAATTTTCTCTTGCGGAATAGGGTTGGGCGTCACACCCCCAGAAGATGGGACTCCAATCTTCCCCCTATTTGTAAAACCCACATGGGCTCCCTTGACGATCTCTATGAATCAATACCTTTGCAATATATGGTTTCATACATTCATGCACTTGTTTTTGTCTATATATACTCCTAGAACTACTTTTTTCTTATTCGTAAAAATTAAAATTATATTTTCTCTAAAGATGAGAGGAAAAAGTACCGACATCAAAAGGTAACACAAACAATAAATTGTTACTATCCTGATAAATTATTCTACCTTCAGGTTTTACTTTCTCATACAAAGAAAGTTTTATAATCGTGAGAAATGTTCACCCTCAATATTATGATGGATCTTGACGTTTTGTGTACCCTCAAAATAAATAAAGTGAGTTTTAAAATTATGTCTGTGCACATAGTCCTTTATATCTCTCTTTCTGTGTATTCGAGGCCACAGCCATAATTGTTTAAATGATTTTGTTCAGACTTGATATAATGGTATTATGACCATACCTAAGTGTGAAATAGTGATATTTGACTAAAGTCCTCAAATATGGATATCCTACTAATAACTTACTAATAACTTGTTTTTAAAAATTCGTGTGTTACAATAATTATTTGAAATATTTTGTTCGGAAATTATGTATTTTAATTATTCGAAAAATCTATTTATGGTTAGTTTTTTGATGAAATATTTCTAAAAGTAAACAGTGAATGATAACCTATTCGGTCGGTAAACGGTCTAAGGCGTCATTCTAGTGTTCGACTGACCTGTTGATGATGGGTATATCGGGGTTCCAATCCCCGTCGTGTGTACAGAGGGTATTTTTTCCTAAATGGTCGGTGACCTGGCGGTCTAGGGGTAAGGTGTCAGACTTTTATGCTGGTGGCCGGGGTTCAATCCTCGGTCCCGACAAAGATTTATCTGATTACCAAACCCTTCCTTCACCTCTGACAAGACATCTTGTGAATGTGGGAATGCCAGGCTTACACCGTGGTTCGGATTCCACGTTAAACTGTAGGTCCTCCATTTCATCTCACAATCACCCTACCATTACACATTAGCGTAAGTGCGTGTAACCCGAACGGGTAGTAAGACGCGGTGCTAATAATAATAATAATAATTTTCCTAAATGGTTTCCCACTCTCCTTCCACGCTAATACGGGTAGACTACTTTTCAAATTCTACTCTCCTCATCCATACCTTATTAGAGAAACTATCATATATTTGTATAGCCTTAACAGGTAGAAAAACGCGGCGATAAAATATATATCCTGCGGGAACTGGCGCTAAGAAATCAATAGGACTGGTGGCGCTGCATTTGCAACATCCTATAATGTTCTAAGTAATAATCAAAAAACTCATATTTTAACACATAATATTATTATTGAAGGAATATTAATTAATTAATATTTGAATAATAATATATTTCTGTAAATTTTATTTTAAAAATAAAATACAAAAACATAGCTTAGTATTAGGGAAAAAATAGTTCATGGTAAATAAGATAAATACAAAACTAGATTACCTAAAACTTTGTAACACAATCTACAAAATAAATAATAATCATAAAATTTAAGTTTCAATTAGGACGTATTTTGAACAGAAAAAAATATTACAAACAGGATATTTCAAAAAAGCTTCTGACATTTTTATTCAAAAATGACTTTTCTTCCTTGAGTTCCTTTAATTCGTATATTTATGTATAATAGCGACCGCACGTGAATAACAACTGCACCAAACTAAAGCAACGTGATAGAACCTTCAGACACGTGATATAACTTGAACGAACTGTGCAATGAAAAGCATACGGCAGTAATGAAAAGCATACGGCAGTAATGAGCCAGACGCATGACATCACGACTAGCACCGTTGCGTATTCACAACATTCCTGCATGGACTCATAATAAACTCCCGTATCTCAGAAAATACATTTTTTTTTTAATGTTTGAATACAACATGAACTAATTAAGGAATACTTGGAGAGAATCCGACCTGATTATATTCAATTAAAAAAAAATACAACCAGTCACAGAAGGTTTAGATAAAGTATATACAATAATTGTATCGTACAGTTTTTTTAATACTTTTTTGCTCCCACTAAGGTGAGCAGCTTGACCAATTTTTTCCCTGTAATTGAATTGAATTCCGTTTCGGGTCACCGCCGTTCAATTTCTTCGCTTATCTGCCAGAGTGTTTTCAACCCTTACAGGCAAACATTATGTATGTAGAGGGTGCTTTGTACTACCTTGTCATGTGATTTTTTTTAACACTCCAGTACTCACACTAGGAAAAAAAAAGTACATGACTAGGATACTTTTTTCCGTCCACTTTAGTGGTTGAATGGTCTAAGGCATCACAGTCAGGTAAGATTGGACTGCTGATGAAGGAAAAATTAGGGTTCAAAACCGGGTTGAGTATACTGGGGATGTGTTTTTATTAAATTGTTTTACACTCTTCCTCCACGTAAATGTTGATACACTTTCTCTAAATCCAACACTCCTCTTCCCTAACACATTAGCGTAATTAGTATGTATGCGTTTAACTGTTAGTGAGACTTTGTGCTAAGAAAAAGTGAATTGCCTCAACAACAAAATTATTCTCTTCAAGGTAGTCATAAGATTATTTCACTCATTACGATAATTATATAACTTAATACTTCTTAGACGGCGCATTAAATAATCAGCCTACAGTTAGAGTATAAAAGCCAACTATCGACGTTTTTGCCTTTATTGACATCACTTCTATAGATATTTTCATCTCAGAAAGAGTGCTGCTTCGTAACATATATTTTAGCATTTGACGTTTCAATTGACGTCACAATCATTGAGAAATATTGATTGCATACTGTGTAAAGACAATGGCTAGACTCAGGCAGTCCAGAAGCAGTAAGTATATTATAATTGTATAACATAATTATAATATATAACGCCGAGATCACATTGACTAACGTATAGTAAATTTACAATAAGTTAAACCCTTCAGAATAAAAGGTTAGGCCTATATTTAACTAACGACATGGCCCTTTTTCAACGTATGTTTAACTCTTAGTTGATTTGATTAAGTTTAGAATAAATAAATTTGTCCTTGCCCTGTATTGTACTCTAGATAATACCAAAATAAAGCAATTTAAAATCCTTAATGGTCATTGGGATACTTAAAGAAGATTAAATAATATTATTTGTAGGACAATCTATTGTGTTTTATGGCAAGACTCTAATTATTTGTCCCTACAGATTTTTGTAGCAGAAAGTTTAGTTATCTATTTGGCCTAATAATGTTATTATTATTATTATTATTA